>CAUYON010128002.1:0-35670 GCA_963573935.1 Arctocebus calabarensis | reverse complement strand
GTGCCCGCCACAATGCCCAGCTATTTTTTGTTGCAGCCATCATTGTTGTTTGGTGGGCCCAGGCTGGATTCAAACCCGCCAGGTCAGATGCATGTGGCTGGCGCCTCAGCCACTTGAGCCACAGGTACCAAGCCTATTTTTAATTTATTTTTGAGACAGAGTCTCACTATGTTGCCCTCAGGTAGAGGGCTGTGGCATCATAGCTCTTAGCAACATCCAACTTTTGGGCTTAAGTGATTCTCTTGCCTCAGCTTTCCAAGTAGCTAGGACTACAGGCTCCAGCCACAATGCCCAGTAATTTTTGTTGTTGTTGTAATCGTCATTGTTGTCTTAGTAGGCCTGGGCAGGTTCGAATCCACCAGCCTCGGTGTATGTGGCCAGCACCCTAACCACTGAGCTATGGGCACCGAGCCATTTATAGCATCTTTTGATGACTTTCAATGATCAATTTCTTATTTTGAGACAGGGTCTTAAACTCTGCCACCTAGGCTGAAGTGCAGTAGCATGATCATAGCTTACTATAAGCTCTAATTCCTGGGCTCAAGTGATCCTCCAGCCTCAGCCTCCTGAGTAAACCGGAACTACCAATATATGCTACCATGTTTGGCAATTTTTTTTTTTGAGACAGAGTCTCACTATGTTGCCCTCGGTAGAGTGCCATGGTGTCACGGATCACGGGAACCTCAACCTCTTGGGCTCAAGTGATTCTCTTGCCTCAGCCTCTCAAGTAGCTGGGACTACAGGTGCCTGCCACAGCGCCTGGCTAATTTTTTTTGTTGCTATAGTTGTCATTGTTTAGCAGGCCTGGGCTGGGCTTGAACCTGCCAGCCCTGGTGTATGTGGCTGGTACCATGTCTGGCAAATTAAAAAATTTTTTTTGTAATGACAGAGTCTTGCCATGTTGCCCAGGCTGGTCTTGAATCCCTGGCTTCAAGACCTTCCAAAGTGCTAGGATTAGGGACATAAGTCACCACACTTGGCCAGGTTTATGGCTGTTGATCTTCATGTTCTATTTGAGAAATCTTCACCTACTTTGGGGTTATTTTTAATAACTAAACCTCCTTTTTATTTACTAAAAACATGGAAACAATCTGTTTGGAGGATACAGTATATTAACTGTAAGCATATTTCAAATATATGCCCTGGGAATGAAAGTTTGTGATATTCTTTGCTGCAGCAAGTGGCAGAAAATGGGTTTTAAAAAAATGTGTTTTTCCATAAGATACATAGGTATCAGTGCTGTCACTCAAATGGCCCCTATTGGAGTCTATTCCGGGCACTAATTATATAGTACTCAGGTCCCCTCTCAAGTGGGAGGAACCATAGGGGAGAGCAGAGTATGACTTAGCTGTAGGAATGAAAGAAGCAAAATGGGTGGGTATCAACACTTTCTCAGTTTGTAACCTATGCTTGCTGAATGATTCTTCGCTTCCCTACCTATATCCATCCCTGAGGATGGTTTCTGCTCTTTGGTGCTGCTGCTTTCCTTAGTTTCTCAGGATTCTGTCATTCATTAGGTTTTTCTTATCTCCATGAATCTTTCCCTTAATGCCCTGTGCACATTCACTTTCCTGACTCCTTCTCCCTTCCCCATGTTCTTCAGACCCCTGTATCTTTATCTCTTGCTTCCACTACCAGGCCCATCAGCATAGGGCTCAGATCAATATTCTTAACTGTTTTCCTGGACATCTCTCTCTGGATGTTCCACAGGTACCTTCACACATTGGTCTTGTCTGGTCTGGTCTTTTTTGCTTTCCCTCCTTAATTCTGAAGTAGAAATCTTGGCACTGTCCCCGATCCTCCCATACAAATTTCATCACCCTCACATTCCATATTTTTAGTTGGTTGTCAAGGCTTCTGAGTCTTTCTCCTGCTTTTGAAACATCTTTCATAGATGTCTCTTCTGCATATTACCTTGGTGTCCAGATTCCTTAAACCTTGTTTTAGGATTGTAGTGATAGCCTTGCAGCTGATTTCCCTGATTTACATACTCTTCCCTCTAATTCATTTTCTACTTGTCAGCTTTCTTTTCCTAAAACACAGATTTAACCTTGCCATTTCTTACTTAAAAACAATTTGTAGCTCTTCATTGCCTACCAGAGGGATTCAAATCCTTAAGCATGATTTACAATATTAAAACCTTCATTATTTGTCTTCATTCTGTTTTACCTGCTCCATCCTCTGCCATTTCCTCCCCACACTCCATCTGTCTTAAACTATTTTCCATTCCTAGAACATTCCTTGAGTTTTTTTTCCTGTATGTATGCTTTTTTTTTTTTTGAGACAGAGCCTCAAGCTGTCACCCTGGATAGAGTGCTGTGGCATCAGAGCTCACAGCAATCTCCAATTCCTGAACTCAAGTGAGTCTCCTGCCTCTGCCTCCCAAGTAGCTGGGACTACAGGCGCCCACCACAACGCTCAGCTATTTTTTTTTTTGGTTGCACCTGTCATTGTTGTTTGGTGGGCCGGGCTGGATTTGAACCCGCCAGCTCAGGTGTATGTGGCTAGAGCCTTAGCTGCTTGAGCCAGACGCCGAACCACCTGCACGTATGCTTTTGCACATGTTGTTCTTTCTACTTACATCCAAGCCTGTCTACCAGGCAAATTACTATTTTTCCTTTAAAAACCAGCTTAGATGTGGCCTCCTTTAAACCTTTAGACCTTTTTATTCTTTTTGTGTGTGGATAGAGGAAATAATTTCTGGCACTATTTATTGTTAATCTTTGTTTCCCCAACTGAGGCGTTATTGAAATATAGAAGGTATTTAATGAATGTTCATGGAACAAATGGATTCATGGATGATGAATGAATTCGTCCCTTACTATATCAGTATGCTTCTTCTTCTTCTTCTTCTTTTTTTTTGTTGAGACAGAGTCTAACTCTGTTCCCCTAGGTAGATTGACATGGCATAATGGCTCCCAGAAATCCTCAGCCTCCAAAGTAGTTGAGGATACAGGAGCCCAACATAATGTCTGGCTAGTTTATATATTTTTAAGTAGAGATGGGATTTGGCTCTTGATCAGGCTGGCCTTGTATTCCTGAACTCAGGCGATCCACCTGCCTCAGCCTCCCAGAGTGCCAGGATTACAGGCATGAGCCACTGTGCTTGGCCCTATACTTTGATGCTAAACCACCACAATGTCAGTTTAGTTAGTGGTTTTAAACAGCCACCATTTGTTCAGCACTTGATTCTGTGGGGTGGCAATTTAGGTAGGACTCAGGTGGGTGGTTCTTTGGATCTAGGTAGGTCTTTTGATTTGGGCCAGGTTCACTTGTGTCTTATAATTTGCTGGGTAAATTGGGGGCTGTTCCTTCTAGGATGGCCTCTGCTCCTCTCTGCTCTACATGGTGCCTAATTTGTAACCAGGCTAGCCCCAGCTTGTTCACATCACATTTGGTGGACTCCTTCTAAGAGAGTGAGGAGGTATGTAAGTCCACTTGAGGTTTATACTTGCAAGTGGCACAAGGTTACTTCTGAATTTTGTTAGTCAAAGCAAGTCATGAAGCCAGCCCTAATTAAGAAGGTAAGAAAATACAGTTAGAACTTCCATAGTTGACCACCTTCTTATGTTGATCTAATTTTCATAGACTGGACATGCACCACATGTACTCAATGAAATTTACTTATGTTGACCACAACCATATGTTGGCGAGTTTGTTGTAGTCTCTTGGGTGGTCAGCTTACAGAGGTTCTGCTGTAGATTCCCTCCCTTGATGGGAGGAGCTGTAGTCAATTTACAAGGAGCATGAATAGAAAGAGGAAAATAATTGCATCCATTTTTTTGCAAGAAATCTGTACTTTTTTTTTTTTTTTGCAGTTTTTGGCTGGGGCTGGGTTTTGAACCCATCACCTCTGGTATACGGGGCCGACGCCCTACTCCTTTGAGCCACAGGTGGCATCCTAGTGTACATTTTTGGGAGCAGGAATAGCAGATTAAATCAGACTGGACCCAGAAGGTAGATTCCTGTTAGGTCACTACCACAGTTTTGACCATGGCTCATGGATTTAGTTACAACTAATATAAGTCCAAGATAGCTCTATGGTTCCTAGTATCGTCCTTTGGCCTTCCTCTCAAATCCTCTGCCCCCACGCCTATTTTTTTTTTTGAGACAAGAGTCTCATGCTATTGCCCTTGGTAGAGTGCCATGGCATCAGAGCTCAGAGCAACCTCAAACTCTTGGGCTTTTAAGTGATTCTCTTGCCTCAGCCTCCCAAGTAGCTGCACCTGCCACAAAGCCCGCTAATTTTTGTTGCAGTTGCCAGGTTCGAACCTGCCAGCCTCCATGTATGTGGCCAGTGCCCTACCCACTGAGTTACAGGTGTTGCCATCCTGTTTTATTTTAATTTTAATTTTTAGGGGCAGGGTCTCCCTATATTGCTCAGGGTCTCTTGGGCTCAAGTAATCCTCCTGCCCCAGCCTCCCAAGTAGCTGAGAGTACAGGCTTTAGCTCTTATTACTCTTTTATCTTTTTACCCTTTTTATCTGAAGCATATTTTAAGACATCCCCAGTTTTCCTGATTTGGGCTGACAAAGTGGATGTTCATTCACGCTGTGGGGAGTTCTTCAATAATAGAGAAAGGAGAAACATCTCTTCTTTATTTTGGAAGCTGTTATGGATAGCTTTGAGCATTAGGGATCTTCTCACTGTGGAGCACTCTTATATTTGCTATTGATTTTTGTCTATCAGCTGATTGAAAAGGCATTATCTGAGAGAGGAATGTGTCATGAAATGAAAAGCGATCTGATTGATTTGGACTGTTTATCCATGTTCTTCCTCACCATGTGTGAAAACTTAAGATGTTCTCTAACTGAGAAACAGTAGTTGTTTACCCAGGTTTACTGTCTGTGCTTTTCCAGCTGTTACAAGCCATTCAGAGTGGAAACATGAATTTAAATGTATCTGATTTACCACCCATTAAAAGATGCTTTTTGAGGACTAGAGTACATTAGAAAGAAGGAAGAAGTACAGTTATAGTATATAATGTAGGAACTTAATTGAGATATGCTAAAATATATTTAATGTGATTTCAGTTTTCCAGGGATACTAACACATGGATAAGTCTGAGTTTTTCCGGACTTGGTTTAAGTATACGTCTGTATGGTTTAGTTGAGTTGTTAGAAATAGTTAAAGCAGATATAAATTTTATGCCATTTATGCCCATCTCTACTAATCCTAGAGATGTAGCTGAAGTGTGAAATGACCCCAAAACATTAAAAGAATAGGAGGCACTTAACGGGACTTAAGACCCCTCATGACTGCTTAGTGACCTCCCACTGACACAATAGGAGGCATGAAAAATCTACAACCTGAGTAATTCTGTCCAAATAGCAAGTGTGCTATTTGTGGGTGAAAGTAAATCTTTTTTTCTTGTTTTCACCTGTTCATCCCATCAAGCATCTTATGTTAAAAAATACCTTCTCAGGCTTGGCACCTGTAGCATGGCGGTTAAGGCGCTGACCATATACGCCCAGGTTGGTGGGTTCGAACCCTCCTGGGCCAGCTAAACAACAATGACAACTGAGATAAAACAATAGCTGGGCATTGTGTCTGACGCCTGTAGTTTCAGCTACTTGGGAGGCTGAGACAAAAGAATTTTTTTCTAGAGTTTCAAGTTGCTGTGAGCTGTGATGTCACAGCACTCTGCTTAGGGCAACGTAGTGAAACTTGTCTCAAAAAAAAAAAAAAACCAGGGTGCTACCTGTGGCTGAAAGGCGTAGGGTGCTGGTCCCATGTGCTGGAGGTGGCAGCAAACCAAAAAAAAGGGAGGGAAGGGATGAGGGAAAGAAAACAGTGACTAATTCTCAAATAAATTGGATTCAATTTTGATCAAAGTACATTACTTAAACATTAAGTTTTAATTTAACTTGTCAATATGTTGTTTAGGATATTGCATCCTAATTTGTAAGTGAAATATGTTTGTAATTTTCTTTTATAACTATATTTTCTCTAATTTCAATCTCAGGTATATCTAATCTCTTTCAAACCCACACATCCTCCTATGTTAGGTTAAAATACTAGCAAAAGCTATATAAACAGTGTAAATAAATGTAGAGCTGATACTTGAACTAGTCATATAGGGCAGTGATTAATTTTTTCTGGTGGATTACTAGTTTTAGATCTCATTTGTTATTAAACCCATACAATGAATTAATTTTAGATATTATATTTTTTAATTTCAGATGTTTTTATTTTTTAGTCTCCATTAGATTTTAAAAAAAATCATTTTTTAGGCTTGGCATCCATAGCTCAGTGGTTAGGGTGCCAGCCACATACAGTGCCAGCCACAAACACCAGGCTGGCGTCCTGGGCCTGTTAAACAACAATGACAACTACAATAACAACAACAACAATAGCTGGGGTGTCTGTAGTCGCAGCTACCTGGGAGGCTGACACAAGAGAATTGCTTAAGCCCAAGAGTTTGAGGTTGCTATGAGCTGTGATGCCACGGCACTCTACTGAGGGTGACATAGTGAAACTCTGTCTTAAAAAAAAAAAAATCATTTCTAATTCTGTTGAAATTCTACATCTTTTCACCTATTTCTTCTTTTTTCTCTTTTAACTGATTATAGTAATTTTAAAGGTCCTGTTTACTAAATCTAATACCTGGGTTATCTGTGACTCTGTATCTGTAGTCTTAATTTCTCTTGAATATTGGTTACCTATTCTTGTAGTCCTCATGTACAATAATGTTTTGTTTTATTCTGCACATTTTATTGAAAAGAACCTTATTAGCTCTAGGTTATATTTTACTCCATTGAAGATTTTCTGTCTTTTAATGTAGTAGGTAAATACAGTGAGGCGCTGGTCGCACTCACTCCACTGAGAACTGAGCTAAGTCAAGGCCAGTTTGCAGCTTTATTTTTTATTTTTTTATTGTTCAGTTTGCAGTTTTAGAAAGATTCAATCCAGCTGTGGTTGTCTAGCATGGGTCTCCTGGATTTTGTTTGTTTGTTTGTTTGTTTCTTTCTTTTTTTTGTTTTTTGTTTCTTTCTTTTTCTCAAGCTATCACCCTGGGTAGAGTGCTGTGGCATCACAGCTCACAGCAACCTCAAACTCCTGGGGTTAAGTGATTCTCCTGCCTCAGCCTCCCAAGTAACTGGGATTATAGGTGCCCGCCACACCACAATGCCTGGTTTTTTTTTTTGTTGTTACTGTTGCAGTTGTCATCCTTGTTCCAGCTCGCCTGGACTGGGTTTGAACTCACCAGCCCAAGTGCATGTGGCTGGCGCCCTGCCCACTGAGCGATGGGTGCCGCCTGTTTGTTTCTTTTGAGACACATGGAGTAAAATGCAATCTAGAGCTATAAGGTTCTTTTCAGTACAATGCTCTGAATAAAATAAAACATCATTACACATGAGAACTATAAGAATATGAAAATGCCTGGTTAGTTTTTCAATTTTTTTTTTTTTTTTCAGTTTTTGTCCAGGGCTGGGTTTGAACCCACCACCTCTAGCATATGGGACTAGCGCCTTATTCCTTTGAGCCACAAGTGCAGGTTCTCAACTCTTGCTCAGGCTGGTCTTGAAATCCTGAGCTCAAGGAGTCCAACCATCTTGGCCTCCCAGAGTGCTAGGATCATAGGTGTGAGCTACCACCCTGGCCTCTCCTGGTATTTTGATTGAAAGCCTGGAGGATCTTTATTCTCTTAGTCCTAAAAACCAGTGGGGGATTGAATTTTGCCCTTTGAGGCTTTTGATTTATCCTTCTGTCCCCTTAATTTCAAATTCTTGGCAACTGTTTTGCAGAGAAAACTGGTTATGTATTTGAGGGGAACACTCCCACTCTAGTAAAAACAGCTCCAAAGCCCTGTGGAATTGTAGATCTCACTCTGCTTTCTAGAAACCCTCAGCCTAACATCTCTTAGCCTCCTCCTCTCCAGAACTGAGCAAAGGAGAGTAGTTCCATCTGTCATATTAGTCTTTACGAGTTCACCATAAAGATTTGCTGGTCTCTTTTCCTTAGTAGAAATCCTTTTCCTTGGCAAGTCTCATTAGTATGATCCCAGAGTTCCCCAGAGGCCTTGAGGGAAGGAAATCAGATTATCAGCTCATCTCAGAAGAGCTCCTTTTTTTCCCTCAGGCATTTTTGTCTTTGAGTCCCTATTGTCTAATGGAAGCTTCATACATTTTTTTTCCCTACGTGAAACATGTACAGTGGGACCTGCAATTTCATAATGTACATCATTTGCCTGTCCTCATCTAGTCTCATGGTGTGTTCTGTTTGAACATTAAACATTTTTCGGCTTCATGATTAAAAAGCTATTTAGGTAGTAAGCACCTGCAGACTCATTACAATATTTCCAAAGGAGGAAAATGGGAATACATAGACAATATGGTCCTCTTCAAAATATTTTCATTTCATGTTTTCAGATTTTCAATTTTAATTTGTCTAGAAAACACTTTATAGGTGGAAAATGGTAATAGAAGCCATTTTAGTTGACTTAAAACTCAGCTCAGATGAATTCCTTATTGGACACATTACTTCTCTTTTGTAGTAAAATGAGGCATGACTGTCATTACAAACACTCCCATTTGGGAAGAGAATTTGCTCCAGAGAATTCTAATACCACTAATAGGCAGTGTCCATATGGTTTGCACATGTAAAAACAAGAGACTGAGCCCCTCAACTTATTTAAATTTGAATCATTTCATTTTTAAGGAGCAATTCTGTTGTTAACTTTTGTTTGAAGCTTTGGAAGACTTAGACACAGCTGAGAGCCCCAGGGCTAGCAGTGTCCCTGAGTTCTAGTGTTGGCGTTGCTTCCATTTGTCCTAGGAGGGAATTCTTGTTTCCTCATCCTGAAAATGAGGACATTGAAATAGTTGAATCCTGGGTGGCACCTGTGGCTCAGTGAGTAGGGTGCCGGCCCCATATACCAAGGGTGGCAGGTTTGAACCCCGCCCCAGTCAAACTGCAACAAAAAAATAGCCAGGTGTTGTGGTGTCGCCTGTAGTCCCAGCTACTCAGCAGGCCGAGGCAAGAGAATCACCTAAGCCCAGGAGCTGGAGGTTGCTGTCAGCTGTGACGCCATAGCACCCTATCGAGGGCAACAAAGTGAGATTCTGTCTCGAAAAAAAGAAAAAAAAAGTTGTATCCTAATCCTTTTTATCTCTGCTCTTTGGAGTACAATTAATCATTTATCACTTGGAAATTAAAGTTGTAGATGCATTTTAGTAAACAACAATAAAACCTACATAGTTGACTACTTCCCTACACTGAACACCTCACGTTGACCTAATCTTCATAGCCTGGACATGCGCCACGTGTTCTTAGTGTACAGTAGGCCTAGTTCCTTATGTTGACCACCTCTGTATGTTGACAAATTTGTTACAGTCCCTTGGGTGGTAAATTTACAGAGGTTCTATGGTATATTGCCAGGATCAGTTAGAAGAATAAAATTTTGCAACTTTGACTCCTGTGTGTCAGTGTCTAAGAGCACTAAACAGCATGAGAACAACAGTGATTTGGAGTCCTGAGAACCTAGGTTCAAGTATGTTTGTCATTCTCTGCTTTGGTTCCTTGGGTAACTAAATCATTAACTTCTACAAGCCTCAGTTTCCTCAACTAGAAAATGGATAGAATAGTGTAGTAGCTTTACCTATCTCACAGGGCTGTTGTGGGAATCACATAGAACATTTCATGTGTGAAGACTGTTTATAAATAGCAAAGAGCTATAAAAACATCAATTATGGACTAATGCACCCCTTGTTAGCAGTAACCATCTGTTTGTCGCAGCTACCCAGCAACCTGTAAAAATGGCCCAAGGGTATTTAAATTATATACACCTTGAGTTTTGATCTCTTTTTGCTTTTGGTTTTGGTAGGTAAGCTGACATTAGGCTTAGGTTAGGAGCTCCGTCTGTTCTTGAAAGTACTGAAATGTACAGCTAAAATGGACAGTGGGATCATTTTATCAAATCCTCATCTTTTAAAGGTACACCTTGGGAAGTTTAACTGACTTACCTAGGGTAGCAGAGCTGCTTCAAGGTTAAGCTATATACTGAGACCACTTACTACTATTCTTTGTTTAAATCCTGATTTGTACAATTACTTCTACTATTTTAATCAAGGATGATCTCTTGGCCAGGCGCAGTGGCTCATGCCTGTAATCCCAGCACTCTGAGGCTGAGGCGGGTGGATTGCCTGAGCCAACAGGTTCAAGAGCAGAGACTCCATCTCTAAAAATAGCTGAGCATTGTGGTCCTAGCTCCTTGGGACTCTGATGCAAGTGAATCGCCTGAGTCTAGGAGTTCGAGGTTGCTGTGAGCTATGATGCCCCCACACTACTCAGGGCAACAGAATGAGACTCTGACACTTCCCTCCTGTTTCATAGCCTTCCCTCCTATTTTTTTTTTTTTTTAATTTCAGATTACTATAAGGGTACATGCAATTAGGATACATTGTTTGCATTTGTTAGTGACAGTGGGGGATGTTATTTGAGTCCTTCACTCAGAAGGTGTACCATAAACTCTTACAATGTACCCATTAGGTGGCAGTTCACTGAGTGCCTTCTTCCTCTTCCTGAATTTAATTGTGTTTTTCCTCTTTTGTGGACCTGCAGTTTTTCATCTGCTAGTTTCAAATTAGTATAGAGTACATAGGATGCTTGTTTTTCTATTCCTGTCTTTTATTTTTTTTAATTTGAGATAGTCTCAGTTGCCCTGGGGTTAGGGCCGTGGCATCATACCTCACAGCAACCTCAAACTCTTGGGCTTGAGCAATCCTCTTGCTTTAACCTCCCAAGTAGCTGGGAATACAGGTGTGTACCACTACACCTGACTAGTTTTTCTATTTTTAGTAGAGATGGGGTCTCCCTTTGCTCCGGTAAACTCCTGAGCTCAGGCAATTCACCAGCCTCGGCCTCCCAGAGTGCTAGGATTATAGGCTTGAGCCACTGTACCCAGTCTGTTTTTTCATTCTTGAGATACTTTACTAAGAAGAATGTTCTTCCACTCCAACCAGGAAAATACAAAAGGTGTAAAGTCTCCATTTGTATGGGTGAATAGTGTTCCATGGTATACATGTTACATTGTTTATCTGTTCATGTTCATGGGTTGACTGGCACTTGGGTTATTTCCACATTTTTGGGATTGTGAATTAAGCTGCTACAAACATTTGAGTGCAAATGTCCTGTGTTAAAAATAAGTTTTTTCTTCTGGGTAGATACCTAGTAATGGGATTGTGAGATCAAATGGAAGGTCTACTTTTTAGCTCTTTGAAGATTGTCCATACTGTTTTTCAAAAAGGTTGTATTAGTTTGGAATCCCACCAACAGTGTGTAAATGATCACTTCTCTCTGCACCCACACCAGCATCTGTGGCTTTGGGACTTTCCCTTTCTGAATCTCCCTTTTGCCCGGAAGAATAGAAAGCAATTTCCTCTCCTTCCACCCCCTTTTTGAGACAGTTTCACTCTATCTCCCTGGGTAGACTACTTTGGTGTCATAGCTCACAGAAACCTCAAACTCTTGGGCTCAAGCGATTCTCTTGCTTCAGCCTCTCAAGTCTCTGGGACTATAGGTGCTAGTTTTTCCTGTTTTTAGTAGAAATGTGATCTCCATCTTGCTAGGCTGGTCTCAAACTCATCAGCTGAAGCAATCCACCTGCCTTGGCTTACCTGAGTGCTAAGATTCTAAGCATGAGCCATGGCTTCTGGCCTCCTCTCTCCTAATTTTTTTGGGTAGTGTTATGTCTACTCACTCTATAGAAAAGGATCCTCCATGGCCTGCTCAAGGTTGACCCTTCCACCTGTGCTCTTGATTCTGACCCATTTTATCTCCTCCAGAAATTACTTTAGCTAGCATTTTGTTCATGTCTTATATTGTTTAGCATTCTATTTCTGCTGGTTCTTCTCCTTCCTTGGTCTACAAATGTGTCCAAGATTATTGTAGATTTTTTTTTTTTGAGACAGTCTTAACTCTGTTTCCTTGGGTAGAGTGCCATGGTTGCTTATAGCAACCTCAAGCTCACCTCCTGAGTAGATGGGACGATAGGAGCTTGTCAAAATGCCTGGCTAATTTTCTAATTTTTCTATTTTTAGTAGAGATGCATTCTTCTTGCTCTTATGCAGGCTGGTCTTAAACTTCTGAGCTCAAGAAGGATTGAAAAAATAAGAAAAAAACTTATTTATTTATTTATTTATTTTTTGAGACGGAGCCTCAAGCTGTCACCCTGGGTAGAGTGCTGTGGCATCACAGCTCACAGCAACCTCCAATTCCTGGGCTCAAGCGAGTCTCTTGCCTTCGCCTCCCAAGTAGCTGGGACCACAGGCGCTCGCCACAATGCCCGGCCATTTTCTGGTTGCAGCCATCATTGTTGATTGGCGGGCCGGGGCTGGATTCGAACTCACCAGCTCAGGTGTACGTGGTTGGCACCTTAGCCTGTTAAGCCACAGGCGCTGAGCTGAAAAAACTTATTTTTAACACAGGACATTTGCACTTGAATGTTTGTAGCAGCTTAATTCACAATCACAAGTGGTAGGATTACAGGCATGAGCTACTACGCCTGACCTGTTGTAGGATCATCCTACATACTGGTTCTTTTCAATACTTGACTACTAAAAAGAGAATCTTATAAACAGTGACAGATTTTTCAACTCACATTCATTCCTTATACGGTAACGTACAAGTACAGTTACTGGTGGGGCTCAGAAAAGTTCCTTCCTTACTTCCTTCCTGCTTTTCCCCTTCCTCTCGCTCATCTCCTGCCATCTTGTCCTCCACCTCCCTGTTGTATTCCTTCTTTCCCCCTTCTTCCATCCTCTTTCTTATCATCGCCCCTCCTCCAATTTGTTGCAGTTTGCTTTCTGGCCTCTCTTAGGGACTTAATGGTGAACTCCAGAGGGTGATTCTTAATGGACTCTGCCTATTTTCAACTCAATGCCCAGTTTTGGCCACTTTTTCTTTTCTATTTTAGACTTTATGGTCCCTTCTCCGCATCTAGGCTGGTTTCCACCTCTCCCTCTAATTTCTTCCTTTTTTTTTTTTTTTTTTGTAGAGACAGAGTCTCACTTTATCACCCTGGGTAGAGTGCCGTGACGTCACACAGCTCACAGCAACCTCCAACTCCTGGGCTTAGGTGATTCTCTTGCCTCAGCCTCCTGAGTAGCTGGGACTACAGGCGCCCGCCACAACGCCCAGCTATTTTTCTGTTTTGCAGTTCGGCTGAGGCCGGATTTGAACCCACCACCCTCGGTATATTGGGCCGGTGCCCTACTCGATGAGCCACAGGTGCCACCCTAATTTCTTAAATAATGTTCTCCAGTAGAATGCAGCAACTCATAGTCACTTCCTTACTCTGTCTCGGTCCATGCACACTAGCATTGGTGGCTATTTCCTTACACCCTGTATTTTCCATTCTGAGCCTTATGTCTTCTTCCTCTTGATTCTCTTTTCTTCCATAAACATTCTACTTGAATGCATTCTTTAGGAAAGTCTTCCTCAGCAACCTCAGTTGCAGCTCCACAGAACTTCGAAGGTCCCTAGAGTAGCTCTGATTTCAGTTTTTTGGAATTCTATTTTATACCCACTCCTTCATCCCTACCTCTAGAGGGTGAGTGCCTTGGGGGCAGACTGTGTCTGTGTATTTCTATGGGACTTGGCCGTCAGGCAGTACTGAATAAACAGGGAGAGCATTTATTCATTTATGTACACTTCGTGTAGATAGGGACATTTCTGCTTTAAGAGACTGAATATTGATCAGGGTGCCACATACACCAGGGCTGGTGGGTTCAAACCTGGCTTGGACCTGCCAAACATGGACAACTACAACCAAAAAAGTAGCTGGGTATTGTGGCGGGCACCTATAGTCCCAGCTACTTGAGAGCTGAGGCAAGAGAATCGCTTAAGCCCAAGAGTTCGAGGTTGCTGTGAGCTGTGAAGCCATGGCACCCTACTGAGGGCGACATAGTGAGACTCTGTCTCAAAAAAAAAAAAAAAAAAAGATTAGAAAATAGGCGTTCACAGTGTATTCTGTGGGTTTTAGCCAGGTCATTAAATATTGAATTATTTTATATGAAGTACCACAGTGTGATAGGTAGAATAACGACCCTTTTCTAAGGTTCAGACAGAGTTTGTCCCCACCAGAGCTCCTGTTGAAATTGCATCCTCTGGGCTCAGTGCTAGTAGCACAGTGGTTATGGCGCCAGCCACGGGCATGGAGGCTGGTGGTTTTGAACTCGGCCCGGGCCTGCTAAACAATAACTGCGACAAAAAAACAGCCCGGCATTGTGAAGGCTGAGGCAAGAGAATTGCTTAAGCCCAAGAGTCTGAGGTTGCTGTGGGCTGTGATGCCACAGGGCTAGTGCGACTCCATCTCACAAAAAGAAAAAAAAAAAATTGATCCTCCGTATGGTAGTGTTGGGAGGTGGGGCTTAGTGGGAGGTGTTTAGGTTATTGGGGTGATTCCTCATAAATGGTTTGGTGTTCTCTGTGGTAGTGAGATTTTGCTCTCGCGAGGATGGATCAATTTTCTCGCGGGGATGGGTCAGTTTTCTCACAGGGATGGATCATTTACCATGGGAGTTGGTTGTGAAGTCGGGATATTCCTGGTAATTTCCTGGCTTCTCACAAGTGTTCGCTTCTCTTTTGATCTTCACACTCGCTACAAACTCCTCGCCAGAGGCCAGGGCCAGGCCATGCCACATGCCACGTAACTGCTCAGTCTACAAAACCATGAGGTATATGAACCTCCTCTTTATAAAGTACCCAGCCTTAAATATTCTTTTACAGTGATACAAAGACTAAGATATTCCCTGGAGATATCTATACTAAACTAATGCCTGGAGCCTGTGAACATGTTAATATGATAAAGGGTAAATTAAGGTTTGCAAATGTAATTTAAGATTACCACTCAGTTTATTTTATTTTATTTTTTTTTTTGAGACAGAGCCTCAAGCTGTCACCCTGGATAGAGTGCTGTGGCATCACAGCTCATAGCAACCTCCAATTCCTGGACTCAAGCGAGTCTCCTGCCTCCTCCTCTCGAGTAGCTGGGACTACAGGCGCCCGCCACAACACCCGGCCATTTTTTTCTTGCAGCCGTCATTGTTGTTTGGCGGCCGGGCTGGATTCGAACCCGCCAGCTCAAGTGTATGTGGCTGGTGTCTGTTGAGCCACAGGCACCGAGCCCACTCAGTTTATTTTAAAATAGATAATCCTGGATTATCCAGGTGGGCCTAATATAATTGTGAGGAGCCTTAAAAGTGCGGTAGGGTCTTTTTATAGTTGAGTCGTGGACTGCTGAGGGTCTTAAATTGCCTGGAATCTGAGGTGTGGTTAGTGTTTCATTGATGATGTATTCCTTTGTCTCATAGATGAAATTACCTTAGTTTTCTGTCATAATAGCTGTAATGAAAGGTACTTTCATTGTATATTTATGAGTCATGTGCTTTTTTTTTTTGAGACAGAGTCTCACTATGTATTAAAGCCCTCAGTAGAGTGCTGTGGCGTCACAGATCACAGCAACTTCCAACTCTTGGGTTTAAGCGATTCTCTTGCTTCAGCCTTCCTGGTAGCTGGGACTACAGGTGCCCGCCACAATGCCCAGCTATTTTTTAGTTGCAGTTGTCATTGTTGTTTAGCAGGCCCAGGCTGGGCTTGAACCCGCCACCCTTGGTGTATGTAGCCTGCACCCTACTCACTGAGCTGCGGGCACTGAGCCGAGTCATGTGCTTTACATATGTCACCTTATTTAATGTGATAAATAGCCCAAGAAGTAGATATTATTAAATTTTTCAATGGAAGAGGAAACAGACACAGAGTGGTTAACTTACACAAGGTTAGGTTACTCAGAACTGAGGACCCTGAGATTTTATTGCACAGAAAGGAAAGTTCTGAGGTTTGATATTTTCGCAGGTTTGCAGGGCATGCTCATGATTTATCATGCCTATAATCCTAGCACTCTGGGAGACCAAGGCAGGAGGATCCCTTGAGTTTAGGAGTTGGAGATCAGCCTGAGCAAGAGCAAGACCCTGTCTGTACTAAAAATGGAAAAGCTAGCCATGTGTGGCTCTGGAGGATGCCCCCTAGTCTCAGCTGCTCTAGGAGTCCAGGCAAGAGGATCACTGGAGTCTAAGAGTTTGAGATTGCTGTGAAGAAAGATGATGCATGCTATAGTACTCTATCCAGAGTGACAGAGTGAGTCTGTCTTTAAAAAAAAAAAAAAAAGGTCTTGCCTTGAATTTTCAAAGTTTCAATTAAGTTTGTATTGTGGGTTGGAGCAATCCTCCTGCCTCAGCCTTCCAAGTAGCTGGTACTATAGGCACCCACCACCACATCCAGCTAATTTTCCTATTTTTAGTAGAGATGGGTCTCACTCTTGCTCAGGTTGGTCTTGAACTCCTGAACTGAAGCAGTCCACCCACCTCAGTGCTAGGATTACAGATGTGAGCCATCATGCATGCCTGTCTGTAATTATTATCCTTAATAGATAATAGGTTGTTTTTTAGAGTTGTTTTTTTTTTTAATTAAAAGTAACACTGAAAGAAGAGTGTCTGTCTGGAATGTGCCTTTGTCAGAGACCTGGAAAAGGAGGGCCTGATCCAAATGCAACTCAGTTAAAACTTGTGGTTGGTATCTCACTTGCTCATCTATCATTGGTAAAAGTGTGTCATAGGGCTAAACCCTGACAATGGGCAGGGATGCTCATCCTATTATGGGGGTAAGAATAGTTGGGAATATCCCATCTACCATTTGAAGGGGAATGAGATGATCAGAGGTAGAGCATAAAAATGCAAATAAATATAAGTTGCTGATATTGCTAGGCTGGTCATTTTTGAATCCAGATTCTGACCTTGGGCAGAGGCTCTCAAGGGGCTCTATCTTCAGTTGCCTTTTCCATGAAATGGAAAGATTAAAAGAAATGTTGTTTGGAAAGCTTGATGCATATTACCTTATAAATAATAAATAGGCTGCCAGCAAGTGCTAGTTCCCTTTAAAGATGTGATTTTGCTATGGTACTGAATATGGTATTTTGGTGTAGCTGTCTGGATAGAACTTTTTAAGGTTATTAACGTAAATGTCTAAATTACTGATAATACTGTTTTGCTTGTTGTTGAGATTTCCATAAATGTATTATTAATAGAGCATATATTTTTGTGTCAGTCTTTGCTTAGTATATTCAGTAATGTTTTGCACATGTTTTGTTAAATTTATTCCAGGTATTTGTCCTATTTTGATGTTATCAAAATCATGTATCTTGTAAAAATTTATTTCTAACAATTGCTGGTGAATAAAAATAAATTATATCTTTATGTTTTATTATTCAGCAATCTTGCTGAATGCTTTAAAATTATACTTGGGCATGGTGGCTCGTACCTGTATTCCCAATGACTCAGGAAACTGAGGTGGGAGGATTGCTTGAATCCAGCCTGGGCAACATGGTAAGACTCTTGTTTTTCTTTCAAAAAAAAAAAAAGGAGAGAGAGAAAGAAAGCAACTGTATTAATAGTGATTTCTGGGCGGCACCTGTGGCTCAGTGAGTAGGGCGCCGGCCCCATATACAGAGGGCGGAGGGATCAAATCCGGCCCCAGCCGAACTGCAACAAAAAGCCAGGCATTGTGGCGGGCACCTGTAGTCCCAGCTACTTGGGAGGCTGAGGCAAGAGAATTTCCTAAGCCCAGGAGCTGGAGGTTGCTGTGAGCTGTATGATGCTACGGCGCTCTACTGAGGGAGATAAAGTGAGACTTTTTCTCTAAAAAAAAAAAAAAAAAAATTAGTGATTTCTTTGATCACAATGTATTTAAATCAGTTTTTTCTTCTTGGCTAATCTTTATAACTTTTTCTTGCCTTAATGCAATGGGCAGGACCTCAACCACAATGTTGAGTAGGCAAGATAGTAGCCATCCTATCATTCATTTCATTCCTTTTTCTAAGAGGGAGAGCTTTTGATATCTCACCATTAAATATGGTGTTTATTATAGGCTTTGTATGTATCTTTTTTAGAGTATCAAGTTCCATTCTGTTAGCTTATATATATATATTTTTTTTTTTTTTTTTGAGTCTCACTATGTCACCCTGGGTAGAGTACCGTGGCGTTACAGCTCACAGGAACCTCAAACTCTTGGGCTTAAGCGATTCTCTTGCCTCAGCCTCCCACGTAGCTAGGCCTACAGATGCCAGCTACAACACTCAGCTATTCTTTGTTGAAGTTGTTTAGCTGTCTGTGGCCAGGTTCAAACCTGCTAGCCTTGGTGTATGTGGCTGGCGCTGTAACCACTGTGCTATGGGCACCGAGCCTGCTTATATTCTTTTTTTAAATCATCAATAGATGTCACTTTTTCTACATCTATTGACTTGATGATATGATTTTCCTCCCTTAATCTGTTAATGTGGTAAGTTACATTGAGTGGTTTTTAAAAAAACTTAAGTGTGAATGCCTTATTTTATTTAATTTTAATTTAATTTTGATAAGAGTCTCACTCTCGCCCTTTGGTAGAGTGCCATGGCGTCGTCATACCTTACAGCAACCTCAAACTCTTGGGCTTGAGACATCCTCTTGCCTCAGCCTCTTGAGTAGCAGAGACTATAGGCAAGCTGGGGCTATTTTTTTCTATTTTTTAATTTTTTTGAGACAGAGTCTCACTCTGTTCTGGGTAGAGTTCCATGATATCATAGCTCACAACAACCGCAAATTCTTGACTTCAAACTTTTGAGGGATCTTCTTGCCTTAGCTTCCTGAGTACCTGGGACTATAGATGCCCCCAAGAATGCCAGGCTAGGTTTTCTATTTTCAGTAGAGATGGGATTTGCTCTTGCTCAGGCTGATCTCAAACTCCTGAGAGTTTTCAATCCACCTGCCTTGCCCTCCTAGGGTGCTAGGATTATAGATGTGTGCTTGGTCCTAATATTTTCTTTTTAAAAGATTTTTGCATCAATAATTATGAGTGAGATTAATTTACAGTTTTCAGTTTCTATACATTTCTAGGTTCTCTGTCTCTCTCTCTTTTTTGTTTGCATTTAGCTCATTCTGAATTCCAAGCTGGGGAAGGTACCCTTTGCTTCTATTCTCTGGGAGTGTTTAATTATTCTTAAATCTTTGTGTCAAGTGTTATTGTGTCCTTAAATTTTTTGCTAGAATTTGCTAGCAGTGCCATTTGGGCATGCAGTTCATTTTTTTACTGTGGGAAGTTTTTTTTTTTTTTTTTTTTTTTGAGACAGTGTTTTACTTTGTCACCCTCAGTACAGTGCTGTGACATCACAGCTCACAGCAGGCTCAAACTCTTGGGCTCAAGCAATACTCTTGCCTCAGCTTCCCAAGTAGTTGGCACTACAGACAGCTATTTTTAGAGACAAGGTCTTGCTCAGGCTGGTCTCAAACTTGGGAATTTAGGTAATCCACCCGCCTTGGCCTCCCAGAGTGTTAGGATTACAGGCGTGAGCCACCATGCCCGGCTATTTTGTTCTTCTAAATGTCTTGAAATAGCCACTTAGCATTTTAATGTTTAGCTGTTATTTTTCTAACATATACATATTTTTTTTCTTTTTCTTTTTTGTATACATATTTCTTATCCTAAGTATCTTTGGCTCTATCCCTTGAATTTGATGTATAATAAATTTGCTATTTAGTATAAAATATTTTAAAATTTGCATTAATTTATCATACCCCTAATTAAATATCTGTTCTGATCAGGGTTGTCATCTTTTAAACTATTTTGTATTCGTCCACCATTTGAACATCCTAGGGACTGTGCCAGATATATCTAACCCATGGCCTGCATGCAAATTATGTGAGGACCTTTTTGCTTGTCTATGGTGGTGGATACCATAAAAATTATGCACAGACCTTTTTATTGCTTATCAGCTTTCATTAGTGTTGGTGTATTTTACATGTGGCCCAAGACAACTCTTATGCCCAGTGTAAGTCCAGAGAAACCAAAATGTTGGAACCCCTGGTAGTTGATTGCTTTTCAAAATGTAGCTCATGTCCCTCCTGCATAAGAATTATGTGAGGGAGGTTATTAAAAATGGCCAAGTTGGCTCGGTGCCTGTAGCATAGTGGTTATGGCGCCAGCCACATACACTGAGGCTGGCAGGTTAGAGCCTGGCCTGGGCCAGCTAAACCACAATGACAACTGCAACAAAAAATAGCCGGGCATTGTGGTGGGTGGCTGTAGTCCTAGCTACTTGGGAGGCTTAGGCAAGAAAATCACTTAAGCCCAAGAGTTTGAGGTTGTTGTGAGCTGTGTCACCTAGTCACTCTATTAAGGGTGACCTACTGAGACTCTGTCTCAAAAAAAATAATAAAATAAATTAAAATGACCAAGTCCAATCATATCATTTTTTTCATACAAAGAAGCACAGGGCAAGAATGGTTAAATATGTTGAATTTGCAGTTATGATTTACTTTGTGATATTTAAGCTTGGTAAGATAAATGCATAAATGCCTATTGATACATCTGTTGGTGCTACAGTATTACAACTTGTTTGGAAATGTTGGCTTGCACCTTATAAAAAGGTGATCTGAGTCTGCAGTGGCATGCTAGGTTCTCTTATAGACATATCAATTGATCTTTATTTTTTTCTCTGTCAGCTTGCAAAGTCTTAATGGAGTTGTCCATTTGGATTTAAAAAAGAGATGGGTCTCTTACTATGAAACTTATCCTTGCCATGCTGCTAGAAATTTAAAAGATGAAACAAAAGTGAGGTGAGGTAGTGAGGTGATTCTGCAGGCCTACTTGTGAATGACCACTCTTAGAAATACTGCAGCTCTTTGAAACTTTGTTTTTTTTTTTTTTTGAGACAGTGTTTCATTCATTCATTTTTGTCACCCTCCGTAGAGTGCCTTGGTGTTCTAGCTCACAGCAACCTCAAATTGTTGGGCTTAAGCGATTCTCTTGCCTTAGCCTCCAGAGTAGCTGGGACTACAGGTGCCCACTACAACACCCAGTTATTTTTAGAGATGTCTCTCTGGCTTTGGCTGGTCTTGAACCTGTGAGCTCAGGCAGTCCACCTGCCTCGGCCTCCCAGAGTGCTTAGGATTGCAGGTGTGGGCCACCGTGCCTGGCCTTTGAACCCTTCTTATCAATTGACCAGCTGGAGAGACATAAACCATCTAGTCTTCTCAGCATCTCTTTCTCGTATTCAAGATGTGGACAGCATGTCTTGAGAATGGAGTTGAGTCTGTGTTAGAATGACCTGAAAACTCTACAAATCATTTGGTAAAGTTAGTCCTGTTAGTCTTTAGCAGTATTTTCCAACTCTTTAATTTTTTTTTTTGTAATTTCAGATTAATAAGAGGGTACAAACAAATGTTTAGTGTGCCATAAGACAAAAGCTTTTCAACATTTTTTTGTCTCACAGCCCACTTAAATTATGTTGATCAAAAAAAGTAAAAAAAAAATACTTACTGTGCTTTGAACTCTTTTGAAAATAATTTAATCTTCAAAAATTTTTTTCGTGGCAAGGCCAGGTGAGGTGGCTCACGCCTGTAATCCTAGCATTCAGGGAAGCCGAGGCTGATGGATTTCCTGAGTGCACAGGTTTGAGACCAGCTGAGCCAGATTGACAATCTCGTCTCTAAAAATAGCTGGGAATTGTGGTGGGAGCCTGTAGTCCCAGCTACTCGGGGAGGTTGAGGCAAGAGAATTGCTTTAGCCCAAGAGTTTGAGGTTGCTGTGAGCTAGGACTCCATAGCACTCTACCAAGGGTGACAAGGTGAGACTCTGTCTTAAAATTTTTTTTTTGTAGCATACTGGTTGAAAATCACTAGTTTATAGTGTTTTATGGATCACTTCTTTCTTTATTTGTTTTCCATTTGAACTTAATTACGAATACTTAAGTTTATTATTGTCTTCATATACTGTTTGTTATACTTCCCTCCATCTTTATTTTCACCTTTAGAATACCCTGGAATATTATGTTTTTGTGGAGGTAGAGAGGTGGTCAAAAGAATTTGATAACCAGCATTCTCTCATTTTTTAAAAATTATTTTATTTAGTTTTTATGTTTTTTTTTTCTTTCCTGTTTTTTGTTAAAGACAGAATTTGCTTTCTCACCTAGGATAGAGTGCCATGGTACCAGCCTAGCTTTACAGCAACCCCATCTCCTGGGTTCAGGCGATCCTCCTGCCTCAGCCTTCAGAGTGGCTAGGACTACAGGTGCCTACCACAATGCATGGCTAGATTTTTTTTTTGAGACAGAGTCTCACTATGTTGCCCTTGGTAGAGTGCTATAGCGTCATAGCTCACAGCAACCTCAAATTCTTGGGCTTAAGCAATTCTCTTGCCTCAGCCTCCCAAGTAGCTGGGATTACAGGCACCCGCCACAACACCCTGCTACTTTTTTTGTTGTTGTTGCCGTTGTCATTGTTGTTTATCAGGTCCAGGCTGGGTTTGAACCTGCCAACCTTGGTGTATGTGGCTGGGGCCCTAACCACTGAGCTATGGGCGCCAAGCCAGACTAGTTTTTTCTATTGTTTAGCGATGAGGTCTCACTCTTGCTCAAGTTGATCTTGCTTAGGTTGGTCTCACACTCCTGAGTTCGAGGGATCTGCCCACCTTAGCCTCTGAGCGAAGGGATTACAGCCATCCCACTTGGCCTTTCTCTCCTTTATATTTTTTGTGAAATTTGTTTATTTCTAGGAGCTTTGGTTTTTCACTTTCAAAATGAGGGATTGGAGTAGATGAGTTTTCAACATGAGTCATCTGTTCTTTAACAAAATTCTTATAATTCTGAAACCTGTAAGTGGTGATATTGCATACTTGATCAGATAGCTGAGTAGTTCTCAGCGCAGCAGTCTAGGCCAAAGATAGACATTTGGAAGCCATCAGTGCACAGATCTGATTCAAAATCATGAACTTGAATGAAGCCACCAAAGGAGGGAGTGGTTTTTGAACACTGAGTTCAGGATCACCCTACTCTAAAGGAGCATTAGCGGGTGGACAAGGTGGCTTATACCTGTAATCCCAGCTCTTGGGAGGCTGAGGCTGGTGGATTGCCTAAGCTCACAGGTTTGAGACCAGCCTGAGCCAGAGTGAGACTTCATCTCTAAAAATAGCCAGACATTGTGGTGGGCACCTGTAGTTCCAGCTACTTGGGAGGGTGGGGCAAAAGAATCTCTTAAGCGCAGGAGTTTGAGGTTGCTGTGAGCTATGACTCCATAGCACTCTACTGAGGATGACAAAGTGAGACCCTGTCTCAAAAAAAAAAAAAAATAAATAAAATAAAGGAGGATAGATGGAACAAATAAAAGATACTAATTACCTGTGGCCAGGAAGGTAGGAGGATAATCAAGACAACTAATATCTTAGGAGTGAAGTATGAAAAGTGTTTTCACAAAGAAAACAGTGTTCAATTGCATCAAACTTGCCTGGTATTTTGGATAAGATAAGGCCTGAAAGTTTGCTATTAGCTTTAGGAAGGTGGGGGTCACAGGAGACCTTGTCAGGCACTTGTTTCAGTCAGTAAAGGGCCAATGGGAAGGGGACTCCCTTTGTCAGCATGAGTTCAAGAGAGTCTGAGGGGATGGGAGTTAGAGCTAGCATAGCAACTGTCTTGAAAGAGATCCCTTGTAGATGCAAAAATGGGACTGTAGCTGGAAATAGGACATGAGGTAGGAAAAATTGAGTAATTATTATGATGTTTCCATGTTAAGAACAATCCATAGGGAAAGAAATATTTATGAGACAGGAGATAGAGGGGGCAGTTGTAGAACTAATACTTTTGAGGAGGCAAGAAAGAGTATAACTTGAGAGGGTTGGCCTTAGCTAGGAGTACAGTATATTTGTAGGAGAGAAGGTAAGATTGTGAGCACTTTGGAAGTCATTAGCATTGGTGTCAGATAAGCTCATCTCTCTGCCTTCTGGGCATATGGTAGGACTTGTTCCTGGCCTCTTTGGGGCTTGGTGGAGTTATGTAACTGGTCTTGGTCAGTGAATTGTGTTAAATGACATGGAGCATTTCTGTGCTATAGCATTTAATTGTCAGTGTGAACACCTTTAAAAGTTAAATTTCCCGGGTGGCGCCTGTGGCTCAAAGGAGTAGGGCGCTGGTCCCATATGCTGGAGGTGGCAGGTTCAAACCCTAGCCCCGGCCACAAAAAAAAAAAAAAAAAAAAGTTAAATTTCCCCTCTGCCATGGTGAGTGATGATGTACCAGAATTTGGCTGATCATCAACTTGCATTCCTGAGTAAGGACAACATAGAGCAGAGCTCCCAGCTGACTGTGATGGAGTTCAAGTGTCCTTTTGTTAAGCAAATGAGAGTTGTGGAGTTGTGGTGATGGTGGTTAGGGTGTAAGATGGTCTATCCTGAGTGAGACACTGATGTAGATTGGAGGACAGATGGTGATGGGGGTGTCTGTGGCAAGACTGTTCTGTTTGTGCCTGGTGGTATTTCAATGAACCAGGAAGGCAAGCCATCAAGCTGAGAGTGAGGATGGGGAGGAGACATACATTAGTGCTGAGGAGAGAGCGATGGGTATGAAATAGTCATTGGAGAGAATCTTAAAAGTAATTGGGCCAGTAGAATATGTATCATGATATTCAGACATCACTGAGGGACAACTTGGCTTTGGTGGCCATTATTAATATATGGTGAGTAGTTGGTATGGGGTATGTTTTCTTCCCTCTTTGTGGACTGAGTAGGTGCCAATATGGTATTGACATGGAACTGGATTTAGACAGGGATTGGGTCTTGCTAGGCAAGGATGAGATAGTGAGGGAGTAGAAAGGGAGTTGAAGATACATGTAAGAGAGTGATTATTTGGCATATTCTTTAAAGACTTTTTGTTTTTTTGGGACAGAGTCTCACTATGTCACCCTCGGTAGAGTGCTGTGGCGTCGCAGATCATAGCAACCTCAAACTCTTGGGCTTAAGTGATTCTCTTGCCTCAGCCTCCTAAGTGGCTGGGACTACAGGTGCCCACCACAACGCCCGGCTATTTTCTTTTTGCTGTTGTCATTGTTTAGCTGCCCAGGCCAGGTTTGAACCTGCCAGCCTAGTGTATGTGGCTGATGCCCTAACCACTGTGCTATGGGTGCCAAGCCTTCCTCTGACAAATATTCTTAGGGTAATAGGCTTTGGGAACTGAAAGATACGGTAAAAGTCAAATTTGTGTCATGTAGTGTGTTGATTAAAGTTTTCAGAGCATTTTTGCATGTGGAAAAATAAGAGATAGGGTAGATGGTAGATGGTAGATGGTAAGTGGGGTTGTCCGTAAAACACCATAGTCCCTTTCTCAGGATAAGGAGAAAAACCTGTCATATACTTATGTTTATCCCCTGTCCTTTATGAAGTCTCTGCCTTTGCAGCCTTGTTTTCCTTTTTCTTCCCTTCCTTTCTTTTTTATCCCCCACATCCTTCCCTTAAATATGTCTGTACCAGTCATATATGGTTTAAGCTTTACCATGATACTCCTTCATTTGTTTTTGATTGTCCTTCATTTGTTTTTGTTTCTTTTTCCTTTTTCTCATTGAGCAGGTATTGAGGGAGGAGTAGATGGATAAGGGTGGGTTAACCACAATTTAGAATTAGGCCTGAGGATTGGCTCTGTAAGCCTGAAATCAGTCATCATTAGGAGTATAAGTCGTCCCTGAAGTAACCTGTGAATACTTCATGGCATAGGTGAGGAAGCTGAGGTTACTTTAGTAATTTATACAATTATGGACATTTTTGTTACCCTCACCCCCCTTTTATGACTTTTTCTCTCATGTAGGGAATGTTGGTTATTAATAGCTGGTATTGTCCCGAATCGGTCTAGTCAGTTTTATGTGCACAGTGCGCCTCTTCTGACCACTTAGATCTAAAAATTTTCCCAAGGACACTAAATCAAAAGCTCCGTTCTATCTCTGCTGCTTCTAGGTTCAGATACTGATTCTAATTCTGGAACTGTTTATAGCAATGTCCTATATTGGCATCAGGTCACTAGAAACCCAGAGGGGCTGGATCATTCTAAGTGTTGTTAAATGTGTTTCCTTTGTTTCTTTATTTAGATGAGGACAGGAGAGGGCTGGTTTGAGGAGGCTCTGCTGTTTGCTTTGGTGCTGAGTTCGAATCCCCAGCTGAGGATCCCAGTTGCTCTGTTGATGTCACCAGGTGGCCCCACTCCTGACTGATTTTAAGAGTGGTAAGAAGCTCATGGTGGGGGCAAAGAGAGTTCATTAGGGCTTGTGTCAGTCAGGAGCCTGGTACTGCCACTGAGGAAGGAAGGAACAGGTTTTGGTCTTTGGGAGCAGTCATCTTTGGCTTCCAGAAATAAATCTCTAGGGCTCCTTTTGTTGCTTTCTTTTTGATGCTTTTTTTTGAGATACAGCCTTAAGCTGTTGCCCTGGGTAGAGTGCTGTGGCATCACAGCTCACAGCAACCTCCAACTCCTGAGCTCAAGCGATTCTCCTGCCTCCGCCTCCCAAGTAGCTGGGACTACAGGCCTTTACCACAACGCCCGGCTATTTTTTGGTTATAACCGTCACTGCTGTTTGGCGCGGCCCTGGCTGGATTCAAACCCGCCAGCTCTGGTGTATGTGTCTGGCGCCTTAGCTGCTTGAGCCACAGGTGCCGAGCCCTTCAATGATTTTTTTAAAAACAGGAATACACCTGGGAGGAAAAGAACTTCATACTCCCCCAAACAAACAGACGCACATTAAAGGGTCATTTGTTAGCAGCTCCTACTGCTAGATTTGGGGAAGATGGATAATTAAGCATGAGCAAGGAGAGGGCTTTGGATAAAGAGAGATGAAAAGTTAGGTCTGGACGTTGTATACGTCATAGTTGAAGCCCCTGCTTTGCTCACAGCATAGCAGTTTAGGGTGGAGAGTTTGCTGATTTCTGATTGGAACCACAGATGATTATTAGAACCAATACTTTTTGCAGTTTGGTCCCTTCTCTCTCCTTTATTTCTCATACCCCTGCCTGGGCATATGCCTACTGCAGCTTTCCTTGACCAGTATCCCCACAGAGGGCTGGCCCAGAGAAAAGCTTCAGAGGCTTTGGTTATGCCCGGGCTTTTATCTCCTGTACGTCTGGAACAGTGCTGTGCTTTGGTAATCATGGCACCCAATACAAATTTATTGAGATGGGGCAGGAATAAGAAAAATCATGGCATGTACTTATGACTTTCAGAAACTAACTTTTACTTTTTTGTTTATTTTATTTTATTTTATTTTATTTTTTTGACACAGAGTCTCATTATGTTGCCCTCTGTAGAGTACGGTAGCATCATCGCTCACAGCAACCTCAAACTGTTGAGCGTAAGCGATTGTCTTGCCTCAGCCTCCTAAGTAGCTGGGACTATAGGCACCCACACAGATACCCGACTATTTTTGTTGTTGTTGTTGTTGTAGTTGTCCTTGTTTGGTAGGCCCAGCCCTGGTGTAAGGTTGGTGCCCTAGCCGCTGAGCGAAGTCTGTTCATTTTTGTTTCCAATAGACTATAGCTTTGGAGGAGTATGCAAATCACATAGAAACTGTGCAAATATATTTCCTACCTTGTTCATGATTTCACATACCTGAATAATGCCTCTGGTGAAATGCTAATAGAGACTAGTCTGAATCATAGATCCCCAAAGTCATGAGCTATTATTTGGAAATTCAGTTATATAGTACTTGTTTTTTAATCTGTATAGCGAAGATACGGAAATATTCATCATATTTCTATTATAGGACAAATAGTCTTGGGAATTCTAGTTCATTCCCTTGTGTAATAATGTTTACAGGGGAAAGTTGAAATCATATGCCTTATAGAGAATGTGCACTTTCCCTTGAGTTTAGCCTTTTCTGAAAGGAAGGCTGGGTGAATAAGTTTGCTTTGCTTTTTTGATCCGTAAGCTTAGGAGTTAATGTTCTTACAAGTATTTTCTCGTTAGAGTAACTTTTATATTTCAGAGGAGTGGGTGACAGATTAGTGTTTAGAGAAAGAGAGGTTTGGTAGGGTGAACTGGTGTGGGAACCACTCAGAAAGTCTCAGTAGCTAGTAATGCTTGTATACTCCCTCTACACATGAATGATTCATTTTGCTGCTTTGTTATAATAGCTGCAGTGTTCAGTCTCTAAGACTGTCTTGTGATATATCCTTCTTTTGCTAAAAGGCTACACATCAGCAGCCTCATTTGATTTAGAAGCCAATTCAGCATACCATGCATACCATTTGAGAAGAATGTCAGGATCCTTCCTACTATGAAAATGTTATGCATGCTTAAAATGACAAAGTTTTGGTTCCTGAGCAGTTGTTTCTACTGCTTTTTAATTATTCTTTTTGAGCAATTTAATTTTAGAGTTTTTATTTTTAATAAGATATATTTGTTTTATTTTTAAATATCAAAATAACAAATTGAAGATTTAGATCCCAAATGTAGAATGAAGGTTGTGTTTTTTTATTGTGGCAGAAAACACATAGAATTTCCCATTTTAACTGTTTTTAAGTGTACAGTAGTGTTAATATATTCACATTTTGTGGAACAGATCTCTAGAACTTTTTCATCTTGCAAAACTAAAAATATATACATAGAACAGCTCTCCATTTCCTTCTTCTCCCTCCCCCCTGGCAACTACCATTCTACCTTGTTTCTAAAAGTTTGACTATTCTAGATAACCTCACATAAGTAGAATCATGGAGTATTTGTCTTTCTATGTCTGATTTTTGTCAGTGTTTATGTCCTCTGGATTCATCCATGTTATAGCAGACGACAGAATTTTCTTTTTAAGATTGAATAATATTCCATTGTGTATAATACCATGTTTTGTTTACTCATTTATCTGTGAAGGTAGGGTGTCTTTTTATAAAGTGTTCTCATGAAAATAACCAAATCATAGAGAACATAGAAAAATCAAGACAGAGACATGTATGCTAGGAAATGGGATTTTTGTGATATTTAATACTAGATTTTCATCTTGGAAAACATGGAATTTCCTCAATTGAAGTTCTAGTGTAACCAATTTAGGTTCATGCTTCCTCAATTCTCTGCCCTCCTCGCCCACCCTTTCTGGCTCCCTTTTAGATTTATAGTCAGACTGTTCCTTAGGGGGACAGACTAAGGCACATGTTCAAGTGCTCATTGGAGAGTGTGATAAAGCTGGCATTTTCTATTAAAGTTGTCTGTGCTTCACTAGAATTTCTAGAGGGAAGAGATAGGAGCTGTTATAGCTATGAAAGGATGGATGATGTATGAGATCATTAGGATTAGTAATGGGTTTTCTCATTGGACTCTGTGGGTTTTTCTCATAGATATAAGCTTCTATGTGGGTTCCAGCCCCACTCAGAATTGACGCTGCTTTGGCTACAGTAAAACCACACGAGCAATATACTCTGTGGTCTGGTGTTAGTCTATTAAGTGTTACCAGAAAATCAGAAGGCAAAAGTTTGACTTGAAAAGAACACGGCTGGGAGAGAATCTGAATTATCTAGCATTACTTTCACTTTTTCTTAACTTTGTTTCTTCCTGTGAGCATAGCGATGAGGCAGACAAGAGAGGGCAGATTTGGAGAGTGGCTGGGGTCCCTGTCCTCACAGATGCAGCAGTGTCAGCAGTTGTCTGTTTTTAGCAGGTATGAGTTGTGAGAATGAGTCTTTTCTCTTTCATTTTTCTTTTGTGATTCCTGGATTAGGGTGCAGAGCATTTGAGGGTAGGAGCCACTCTTCTCCTTTTTCCATCAGGTTGCTGAGAACCCTCTGTCCAGGATGCAATACAGAGTACATGGTCTGCATTTGACTGCTGAAAATGCCTCTGTCTTGCCTGTGCTCAGGGGAGTAGGGAACACATTGCCTTTATCTGCTGCTGCTGCTTTTTTTTTTTTTTTTTTAGGACACTATTAAAATTTGCTTTTCTAGCAAACTAGAAAAATTTGCTTTTTCTTTGGGGAAAAGAATATCACAGTTTTAGTGAATGAACAAGAAACATTTTATATTAGTAGTAGGCTACTATTTTTATCTACTATGACAAGAATTCATAGGAAAAAAGTTCCAGTAGCTCAGGAATCACCTTGCCCTTAAATGTGACAAAACATTGATTGACTTGAATTCATAGGGAATAGGTTCCAGCACCTTGTATCATTGTTACATGGGGTCTGTTGGTTATCCTGTGTGCTATGCTGCACACCTATTGTGCCATGAATTCGTGGGGAATAAATAGGTTCCAGCACCTAAAAGCATGGGTCCATTGGTACTCCTGCGTGCTATGTTATTTGCTTATTATGCCACGAATTCATGGGGAATGGGTTCCAGGAGCTCAGGCTACTTTCCATTGGTTCTCACAAAGTGGGCTTCTCTGGGTAGAACAGGCTGGCTCTTCAGTTGAACCCAGGTACCTTTCCCTTTGGCTTCCTTCTTTTTCTTTATTTTATTTTATTTATTTTATTTTTGAGACAGAGCCTCAAGCTGTCACCCTGGATAGAGTGCTGTGGCATCACAGCTCACAGCAACCTCCAATTCCTGGGCTCAAGCGAGTCTCTTGCCTCTGCCTCCCAAGTAGCTGGGACTACAAGTGCCTGCCACACGCCCGGCCATTTTTTGGTTGTAGCCGTCATTGTTGTTGGCGGGCCCGGGCTGGATTCGAACCTGCCAGTTCAGGTGTACGTGGCTGGCACCTTAGCCCGTTGAACCACAGGCGCCAAGCCTTCCTTCTTTTTCTGATCATTTTCCTTCACACTTCTCAGGAAGATATCTCAGCTCTTAGAGTGCTTAATATGCTCAATACAAACATTAATCCTCTTGGCAAGAATCTTGCCCTTAACTTGTTTGTTTACAACAATGCCAACAGCATGCTGGGTAACACTGTTGACTCTTCCAGTTTTGCCATGGTAACATTTGTGTGGCATGCCTTTTTGAACAGTACCCATTCCCTTGATATGTACAATAGCGCCTTTCTATAAGATTCATATATATGTGGCCAAAGGAACAACTCCATGTTTCTTTCTTTTTTTTGAGACAGAGCCTCAAGCTGTCACCTTGGATAGAGTGCTGTGGTTTCACAGCTCAGAGAAACCTCCCCATTCCTAGGCTCAAGTGAGTCTCCTGCCTCTACCTCCCAAGTAGCTGGGACTATAGGTGCCCACCACAATGCCTGGACATTTTTTGGTTGCAGCCGACATTGTTGTTTGACAGCCTGGGCTGGATTCGAACCCACTAGCTTAGGTGTACATGGCTAGAGCCTTAGCCGCTTGAGCCACAGGTGCTGAGCCAACTCCATGTTTTCTAAAAGGCTTAGAGAACATGTATCGGGTACCTCTCCTCTTTCTCTGTGTGCTTGTCATTTTGGTGAATTACTGGAAGATGGCGTCTCTGCCCAAAAGGTATCTGCTGCTTCTTTGACACCTTCCTCCTTAGAAGGCAAGATAGGGTGCCAATGAGTGGGTTAAGGGAGGAGAAAATCTTTTAGAACTGCCCAGTGGGCTGACAGACAAACCTGAGGTTCCTGGGGAAGTACTTGGAGGCTGTAGAATGTGGTTCCTTGGCAGCCCCAAATCCTCAGGCACTTCAGTGGAACTGAGAATGAGATGCATAGGGAGAACTAGCTAGGCTATTCTGTAGTGGTGACAGCTAGTTTTTTCCCTGCTTCATGCAACAGAATTCTGAGGAGGAGTGGTACACTTTAAGCCCTGCCAAGTGGCAGGAAGGTCAGCTGATTCTCACAGTTGAGTTTAGGGTCCTGGGTGCATCAGGTGAGAGCCCTGACAGGACTTTCCCCCAAAGTGAGGAGTCCATTTAGAAGGCAAATGGAACCTAAGGACTCCCTGCTTTGTTAATGCCAATATGGAGGTAATAAAAATGTTTTGAAGAGATTCTTTGGGCTCGGCACCCAGCGAGACTGGCAGGTTCAAACCCAACCTGGGCCAGCTAAAAGCAACAATGACAATTGCAACAAAAAATAGCCAGACGTTGTGGCGGGTGCTTATAGTTCCAGCTACTTGGGAGGCTGAGGCAAGAGAATCACTTAAGCCCAAGAGTGTGAGGTTGTTGTGAGTTGTGATGTGATGGCACTCTACTGAGGGTGACATAGTGAGACTCTGTCTCAAAAAAACCAAAAACAAAAATAAAAAGCTTTCCCCTAAATGTCTCTGCATTTTAGTTCAGTATTTGTTTTATAATTTACATAAAATGGGATGCATCAGTATTAACTGTACTACTTTGTCTTCTGCATTGTAAGTTCAGTTTTTGTTTTATAATTTACATAAAATGGGATGCGTAATATAAATATTAAGTGTACTACTTTGTCTTTTGAGTATCATTTCTTTTTTTTTTAGATTTTACAAAACCATACTTCTTTGTAAAAAACCAAGCTTTGAGCTGGCCATGTAAGGTAATTGGGAATGATAGCATATTATGAGCATATTGGAAGGACTATCTTCACTCTAAGACAAGGTTTGTTCGCTTATCATTCCTGGCCTTTCCTTGGTTCTCTCACCCCCCCACCTCCCTACGGGACAATATCTACCAATTAGTTGGTAGAACTGTTTTCAAGACCCAAATGTGAAAGGCCAGCTAAATGAAAAGGCACTTCTAGTTTTCACTGTTTGCATGTTGGCAACCCCTTTCTTCCACCTTTCCTTTTCTTGAGAAATTCAAAGAGAAAAGCCTTTTGAGAATCTTTCATAGCAAGCAAAATCCCTCTAGTACAATATAGTCATTGTATAAAGCCTATTTATGGTGCCATTTTTCCATGTAAAAGTTAAGGGTCCCTGTGAAATGGTAGATTATCTTAGTATGAGGGACACATTTGTCATGCTCATTAGGAAAATGTGGAGATGCAGATGTTGATTTTTATCTGTTACTGTGTTCCCAGTGCTAATTTTTAATCGCATTATTTATTTTACTTGTATACCACTGCTACACCAGACTGCCTGAATGATGGAAAAGGGAACCCAAACGTGTGTAGTACAAGAATCTATTTGCCTTGGGTCTCTGTGATGTCTTGCTTTAAAAAAAAAAAAAATGAAGGGGCTGAAGGAGGCGGCTCATGCCTGTAATCCTAGCACTTTGGGAGGCCTAGGTGGGTGGATTGAGTTTAGAAGTTTGAGCTTAGGAGTTTGAGACCAGCCTGAGCAGGAGCGATACCTCTTAAAAAAATGAACAGACTGGGCGGCGCCTGTGGCTCAAAGGAGTAGGGTGCCAGGCCCCATATGCTGGAGGTGGTGGGTTCAAACCAAGCCCTGGCCAAAAAAAAAAAAAAAAAGAATGGACTTTTACTTTATGAACACTTAGTATATGCATCCATGTGCCTGGTAGACTCTCCAGAAGGAGCACTACTTACTTGGGAAGAGAAGATGTAGGTACATTATGAGTCAGTAATGTTGAACATGTAAGTGCTGTGTGAGTTCAGGGAGAAGGGAGTGGCTGTCACTCAAAGTAGTTAGAGAAGTCTTCCATTTCTGTTTCTGGGCCAGCTTCAGCTTTGTGGTGGTTGGAGGTGGACTTTTCTTTCTTTCTTTTTTTTTGAGACAGAGTCTCAAGCTGTCACCCTGGATAGAGTGCTGTGGCATTACAGCTCATAGCAACCTCCAATTCCTGAGCTCAAGCAAGTCTCTTGCCTCCACCTCCTAAGGAGCTGAGACTACAGGTGCCCGCTACAACGCCTGGCCATTTTTTGGTTGCAGCCGTCATTGTTGTTTGGCGGGCCTGGGCTGGATTCGAACCCACCAGCTCAGGTGTACGTGGCTAGCGCCTTAGCCCGTTGAGCCACAGGCACCGAGCCATGGACTTTTCATTCCTTACCTGTGATTGACAGACATCATAGACCAGGGCCTTTCAAGAAAAAAAAAGAATAACCCATTCATCTTTTGAATAAAGAAGTAAAGAAAGTACTTGACTGTATGAGCTAATTCTATAGAAATGATGTTGAAGGAAAATAATGTGGAATAAACTTTTAAATCTGAATGAAGGGGCTCGGCGGCTGTAGTCCTAGCTACTTGGGAGGTGGAGGCAGGAGACTCGCTTGAGCCAAGGAATTGGAGGTTGCTGTGAGCTGTGATGCCACAGCACTCTATCCAGAGTGACAGCTTGAGGCTCTGTCTCAAAAAGAAAAAGAAAAGAAAAATCTGAATGAAGGTAACTCTCTAAAACCTAACTATCCTGATTTTCACAAGAAAATGTGACCATGCAGAAGTACATCCCTTTTATTAATAGAGATATGGTCACTGTTCAGACCACAAACAAAAAAGCCCAGTAGCATTTCTTGGGTATAGTTACTCATCTTCTCAAATGTTGTAAAATATTGAAGGGAAAGGAAAACCAGAAGTGTGTGTGTGTGAGGGTGTTAGTGGTTTAAAAAATATGGTGACTAACTAACTTGTGCTGACTAATATCAGTGAACTCATAATGAGTAACAATAGTGAAGTCAGAAGGGATATAAGTAGAAGGAGGCCTATTTAAAGGATGCTTTAGTACAAAAGGCAGCTGAATTGGTCACAAGTGAAGACTCCCTTTGGGAGATTTGGAAGTAATTCCATTTATCCCTACAAAGTTCTGGCTGCTTTAGAATTCTTTCAAGTATACTCCTCTTTCACTTGCTTCTTAAGGGGAATTTTTGGCAAATACTTTGCTTGTAGTTTTGCATTGAAGAAATACCATAAGTGTCCAGTGGTAAGGGAGAACAACCAATTGATTAAAATGAGGTTGGTAGTGATGCCTGTGACCTGAATACACAAAAAGTTTGTTAATTTATTTTCTGAGGATTTCTTTTCCTAAGGTAAAAAGTATAAGAAGTAAGCAGCATCTGTATCTCAGTTGGTAGGGCGCCAGCCACATAACACCCAGTTGGCAAGTTGAAGCCAGCCCAGGCCTGCTAAAACAATTGACAGCTGCAACAACAACAAAAACAGGCATTGTGGCGGACACCTGTAGTCCCAGCTCCTTGGGAGGCTGAGGCAAGAGAATCTCTTAAGCCCAAGAGTCTGAGGTTGCTGTGAGCTGTGATGCCACAGCACTCTACCCAGCGTGACAGCTTGAGACTTGGTCTCAAAAAACCCCCACAAAACTGCCTAACAAATAACCAACTATCCTTTTCATAAATGTAGATGCTATCTTTTAAAAATGAAAGGTAATAACATAAATACAGTAAACTTGCAACTGATCAATATACAAAGACAACATAGTCCGTTGTGGAATTTTTAATTCTCTGTGGTATTATTATCTTTGGTATTATCAGAAAATGTTATGTTTTTGTACTTGTTGAAAATATTTTTTTTTTTTTTTTGAGACAAGAGTCTCACTCTGTTGCCCTATGCTAGAGTGCTGTGGCTAGTTTACAGCAACCTCAAACTCCTGGGCTCAAGCAATCCTCTTGCCTCAGCCTCCCAAGTAGCTGGGACTGTAGGCGTGTACCATCATGCCCAGCTAATTTTTCTACTTTTAGTGGAGACAGGGTTCTCACTCTTGGTCAGGCTGGTTGTGAACTCTTAAGCTCAGCCACTCCACCTGCCTCGGCCTCCCAGAGTGCTAGGATTACAAGTGTGAGCCACAAGGTCTGGCCTGAAAATATTTTTAAATTAAATGTTAATTTATTTTCCTTGAAGCTCCTTTTTCCTGACTCCACTTGACATTGGGGATTTGTTGTTGTCTTTTTTTTTTTTTTTTTTTCTTGAGACAGAGCCTCAAACTGTCACCCTAGATAGAGTGCTATGGCATCACAGCTCACAGCAACCTCCAATTCCTGGGCTCAAGCGAGTCTCTTGCCTCTGCCTCCCAAGTAGCTGGGACTACAGGCGCCCGGCCATTTTTTGGTTGCAGCCGTCATTGTTGTTTGGC
>CAUYON010128000.1:0-13436 GCA_963573935.1 Arctocebus calabarensis | reverse complement strand
CCTTCCTTACTTTTGTTAGTTTAAAGTTTATTATATCTGTGAATAAAATTGCAACACCTGCTTTTTTCTGCTTTCCATTTGCCTGGAATATAGATGACCATCCCTTCACCCTGAGTCTATATTTATCTTTTAAGGTAAGATGAAATTCTTGTATGCGGCAGATATCTGGCCTGAGTTTTTGTATCCAGTCAGCCAACCTGTGCCTCTTTAGAGGACAATTTAAGCCATTCACATTAATTGAGAATATTGACAAACCTGATAGAATTTTGAGTATCAAGTTTTTCAAAAGTCCAGTGGACATTTTTACTCCTTTTGCTACTTTGGAAGTTGGAATTTGATCAAAAGTTTCTGAGTGAGTTTACTTTTGTCATGGAGGATTGCGCTAATCGTTATGGAGGATAGGTCTTAGAATATCCTGGAGAGCTGGTTTAGTTATGGCAAATTTCTTCAACATGTGAATGTCATTAAAGTATTTAATTTCTCCATCATAAATGAAATTCAGTTTAACTGGATACAGGATCCTGGGTTGAAAGTTATTTTGTTTTAGGATATTAAAAGCTGATGACCACCATCTTCTAGCTTGAAAGGTTTTAGCAGAGAGATCTTCAATTATTCTAATATTCTTCCCCTTGTAGGTTATGGTATTCTTATGTCTGATTGCTTTCAGAATTTTCTCCTTCATATTTACTTTAGTGAAGTTAATTATGATGTACCTGGGGGATGTCTTATTCAGGTTGAGTCTGCTGCGGTTCTGAAACTGTCTGCTGTATGAATTTCAGAATCTCTTGGCATGTCTGGAATGTTGTCTTTCATAATCTTATGAAGAAGAGCCTCTGTGCCTTATGAAACCACTTCGTTGCTTTCAGGGATCTCTATAAGGCAAATATTGGTCTTCTTCGAATTATCTCAGAGCTCTCTAAGAGAATGATCTTTTTTGCTCTCCATTTCTCTTTCTCTTTGAGAGTTTGGGAGTGTTTGAAAACTTTGTTCTCAATGTCAGAAATCCTTTCTTCTCCTTGCTCCATTCTGTTTTTGAGGGATTTTACTGTATTTCTCAGATCTTTGAGGGCTGCAAATTCCTGTCTCAATGTGTCAAAATCTTTGGTGATTTTGTCTTTGAATTCCTTGAATTCTTGAGACAACTTTTGAAATACTCCCTTAATTTCTAATTCCAATTTAACCTCTATTCTATTGATATATTTGCAATTCAAATTTTGAATTTAGTTTCTGATATCTCAGCCATCTGTTTATGAATGGGATCTTCAGTTGTGTCCAGCAAATTATTCCTTGGGGGGCAGGGGTTGATCTACTCTGGTTATTCATGTTACCAGAATTTTTCCACTGATTCTACCCTATGATTATTTTACACTGTTTGGCTAGATGAGCAGATAAGGAGAAGTTTGGTTTAGGGGCTCCAGGAGTAGTGATTGGCCAGTCCTTTGCCCAAAAGCTGGGACTGGTGTCTGTACCTTTTCCCATACAGCTTTGCCAAGGACCCTTACAGTGCTATGGCCTGAGAAACTGGAGGCCTTCTTGGTATGGTGGGCCTAAGTGGCTCTGTCTTATTTTCAGCTGGTCTCTATCTTACCCTAGTGAATCATTTACCCTGGGTTGAAGTCTCAGCTGTGGAGAAATACCAGCAATTAAGTCACCCCACCCTCCACAGGTAACAATTGGGAAAGGAAAATCAAACCTTCCCACCTCCACACACCCAGGGTACCACTTTGAATAGTCCTCGGGTGACTGGCCCAGTTCAAAAGGTGCAAATCAATTGTCCCAGGAAGCACTGGTCTCAGGTGGAAGAGTTCAAAACGTCCCTGGCAAGTAGATAGCAGGGGTCTGCTGGCAGCTCAAGTATGACTAGCTCCAGGGCTCCTTGAGGTCAAAAGAACCCACCCAGCAAATAAATTAGTCTGGGAAAGTTGATGCCTCCTTCCCCACCTTGCACCTCTGTCACACCCAGTAATCCCGCAGGGCTGTGATCCAGTTCCCTCCAAAGAGTAGATGCTGCAGGGTTTTGCGCCTACATGAGTTGTAGGGTGATCTATGTCTCCTCAGCCAGGTTGCCACTCTCTGTCACTATCTGGCAGGGGGAGGTGACACCTGACAACTTCGAGTGCTTAATGGGAGTTGCGGTGGTTCATTCAGTTCCAGCCCTGCCCCAGATTGATGTTGCTGACAGAACAGAACAACTTTGCAGAATTTGTTTCTGTTCTGACTATATTCCCCTGAGGATCACACGCTATTTAAGCAACTCAGCCCTGTCTGTGCTGCTGCCATGTCTTGGCTGCCATTTGTTTTGGGGTGAAAGTGGTCAGAGCTTGGCACTCAGCTGTCAGTTCCAGCCTCTGGCTGCCTGTTGTTGTCTCAGCTATTATGGCCTGAGGGCCGGGTGTGTCTGAATCTCAGTAAAGCAGTGCTGTGGGTCAGGCCTGCCCTGTCTCTGCGTGTGCATATTCTAGTCCCCATGCTCAGCCCAGGCCAGTATCACCTCATGCATATCCTTTACTCACGGGGCCTGCATTTCCATCCCAGATCTGTTCCGCCAGTGGCTGCCAGCAGAGAAGATGCCTGGTTTCATCTGGTTGCCTAGAGAGACTGGAAGTGTCCTTTCAAAATATCCCCAGGGGTGTGAGCCCTATTGATCCTGTTGTGGTGGCTGCTGCTTTGTGCTTTGGGGCACCACCACTCCTGTACAGTTCCCTCTCTGTTAACTGTCTTCTCCTTTCTCCTGTGCTGGAGAATCAGCACAGATCAGCAACAGCCCATGCCCCATCCACACTCCTCAAGAAAATGCCCAAGAATCTGGACTCCATGGGGGACAGGCTTCCAGACCTCGGGGTGAGAGTGGAGGGGAGTGCTGGGAGTTCAAAATTGCAGATAGAGAATATATATAGTTTTATACAGTTTTATGCCTGGCAGGAGAGTGCCAAGGCACCCTAATAGGGGAAGGAGATCCAGTTTCTAGAGGGTCTCTCCCATGGGGTAAAATAGGAGGATATTTGAACTCTACTTGCTTGTTTGTATGAAGTGTACTGCAAGCCATTCTCATGGGGGAGGGGACGCCCGTCTGCTTGGCAATGGATTTTGTACCTTTTGTTTGTATCCTTGGTGTTGCAGCTTGCCCCAGCAGGGTTGATGGGCATTCTTCAACCTTCTCTCTTGGCTCATATCCAAACCATTGACTTTATTGCTAAACTTCTGTCCTTTAACTCTCATTCTGGATGGGAGCCTCTGTGGAAAGCTGGCTTCAGTTGGCCATCTTGCGTCCACCCCCGTCTGAAGCAGCTTCCTTAACTGATCTCCCTGTTTCACCTCCTATCTCCCCTGGAGCCCACATTTCCTACTCAGCTAGAACATTATTCTTAAAGCAAAATCTGATGTGACTCACCCCTTGTTTAACTCTCTTTGAAACTTCCTGATTGTTTTCAAGATAAAATCCAAATACCTTTCAGTGGCCAACAGCCCTGTATGTGATCTGGCTCCCACTCACATTGCTGGTCTGGCTTCTTGGTACCTTTCACGTACTCATTTTCAGTCCTTTACCACATGATTTCTACTCTGTCTCTGGAAATGCACCTCTTCCAAAGACTACTTATATTGCATTTGTCTCTCTCTCTCTTTCTTTGAGACAGAAAAAAAAGTGTGTTGCCCTTGGTAGAGTGCTGTGACATCACAGCTCACAGCAACCTCAAACTCCTGAGCCCAAGTGATTGTCTTGCCTCAGCCTCCCAGTATCTGGGACTACAGGTGCCCACCACAATGCCCAGCTATTTTTTTGTTGCAGTTGTCATTGTTGTTTAGCTGGCCTAATGCAGCAACCACTGTGCTATGGGCACTGATCCATACTTGCATTTCTTAGCTAAGATGTCTCTTCCACTTGGAAGTGTTCTCTGTTCTTCTAAATCTGGGTTAGTTGTCCTTCCATTTATAGTCTTTACAACCTTACTTATAAATGCCTAATTGTCTATATTCCCTAGTAGACTATAAGCTCTTTGGGGCAAGAACTTTGTTCTTAGTATAATCATCAATAAATACTTATTACATAAATTTGTGAATTTCATTAAATTCTTTGAACAACTTATTCTAAGCTATTTCATGTTCCCGTTATATAATCTAACAATAAACTGTCTGTAAATCCAGATTAAATTAAGAATTTACTAAGTTTAGGCAGGGGAAGATAGATAGGCTGGGCAAGTTACAGAAAGGATGAATTATAATTTAAAAATCACTTTTTACCAGTAATCTTAGTACTGTGTGAGGCAGAGGTGGGTGGATTGCTTGAGTGCAGGAGATTGAGACAAGTAAGAGCAGTGAGACCCTGACTCTAAAAAAAAAAAAAAAAAAACCGGCCAGCTTTTTGGCAGGCACCTGTAATCCCAGCTACTGGGGAGGCTGAGGTAAGAGAATCTCTTCAGCCCAAGAGTTTAAGGTTGCCATGAGCTATGATGCCATGGCACTCTACCCATGGCAAAAAAGTGAGACTCTGTTTCCAAAAATAAAATAAAATAAAATAAAATAAATCTCTTTTAATGAAATTTTTATACTTTTCCTTTCAGTTTGGTACCCATTTTTTAGTATTTATTTTTAAGGTCTATAACATATTTAATTGATTTCAGCATGCACTGTAAACTTCATGATTCATGATCTTCCTTATATTTCCAGTTTTAATTTACCTACTCTTCTTGAGGTCTTCAGGCTTTCATAGTGATGACTCATGAGGAGGATATTTTCTGAGTCCATGGGCATCTAATGTCAATACTGTCCTTCCTGTCTTCTTTTTCACTGATTCTGTTATTCGTAACTTTGGATGACTTTACCATAGGCTTCTTCACTGAACAAGATGTATATTATATACATTCTCACTCATGCACATGTTATAGTGTATGCTTATATGTTATGGAATCACCTGACAGTCTTTTAATGGGTGTTAACCCAAATTTTAACAAATGTTTCTTTAACTCAGAAACATTTGTTAGAATTCAACTGTGTTAGATTAGAAGGATGCAGCCATATGAAGATGAGCTTTATTTCCTTCCTTCCAGTAGAAAGTGATCAGATTCAGGGGATTAGGGACAGGTCCCAGGAAATAATAGGATGGGAGAGTTTAGATAGGCTGTCAAACAGCTTCTGCTTTTTTTGTTGTTGTTGTTAAGAGACAGAGTCTCACTTTGTCGCCCTCTTTTTTTTTAAGTGACAGAGCCTCACTTTGTCGCCCTCTGTAAAGTGCAATGGTGTCGTAGCTCATAGTAACCTCCAACCCTTGGGCTTAGGTGATTCTCTTGCCTCAGCCTCCTGAGTAGCTAGGACCACAGGTGCCCACCACAATGCCTGGCTATTTTTTTTATTGCAGTTTGCCCTGGGCTGGGCTTGAACTCTCCACCCTCAGTATATGGGGCCGGTGCCCCATTCACTGAGCCACAGGCGGTGCCCCACTCACTGAGCCACAGGCGCTGCCCCAGGTTCTGCTTTTAAGGAGTGGTGTCAGGCAGCAGGCAGGGTGGCCATGGCAGTGGTAGAGGCCTCTGGTTTCAAGGGGTGTTAATGAACTCCCTAAGGGAATTCCCTAAGGGAAATATTGGCAGTCAGTTTTAGTTATCAATAGGTATTTTTCCCCCACTCTGTCCCACATTTAATGTGGTAATTATATCACAAGCTGGGCCCTGTGATGGGTACTGAGACACATATAAATGAAGGTCAGCTTCCAGTCTTCTTCCCAGCTTGAAGTTTGGGAAAACTTTCCTTTGTGCCCAGTAAAGGAAGCACAAGTGCTTCCAGTACACCGTTTTCCATACGCTCCAGCTGCTGGAGAACTCAGGCTGCACTGCATTCTACCTAAGTGGCACCTGACCCAGGGAGGCCACATAGCTTATCAGGGTTTTGTCTCTGCAGGGCCATGGCACTTTCCTTTGGGCTAGTTCCCTCAGTATATCCCTGGGGCTGAATAATCAAGAAAGGACCGTCTTTATTAAAGGAGTTTTCCTGGAGGATTTCCCATTTCTGTTCCCTTTTGTATTAGTCCCTTTGGAATGAGGTTTGGGTCTGCTCCCCTTTGGAAACATGGCAGACACTGCTGATACCATCACCTGATTTTTCTCTCTTTTCTGGTGACCCCCAAACCCTACTTCCTAACCTGTTGGTACATAGGTAGGGTTGTTACCACCTAACCAGTTTCTTTGCACATTGCCCAGGAGGAAGTAAATACACTGAGACAACAGGTTTCAGTGGGGAAAGAGTTTAATATTGCTAGGGGCCAAGTGAGGAGATGGGAGAAAATTTCTCAAATCTGTCTCCTCAGGAATTTTAGGGCTAAGGTTTGTAAAGGTAGTTTGGCTGACAAAAGGCTAGGGAATTGGATTTGCTTATTATCGGGGATGAACTCATATGGTTAGGAGTCAGAAATTGTCTTCTTGCATTGAGACAGTATCTGAGCAGAGGGATAATGTTGTTATCCCTCTGATAATGTTGTGTTGAGTCAGTTCCCAAACATGGCCACTGGGTCCAATTGTCATCAGTTGCTTCCCCCAAATGCAGAGACTGGAAGATATCTCAAAGGCCAGTCTTGTGGATGTTATTTATAGAAGCAATTGGGAAAGTCACAAATCTTATACCAGTCAAGGGTATGTGACTCTTAAGCAGGAAACAATTGCAGGAAGGCAAGCTATGAACAATTGCTGGTTAACTTTTAGCTATGTCTATACTTCTGTAGACATTAGGCTTTTATTATAATTCTTGCCTTATATTATTTTAATATAGATGGTTTCAGGGCCATATATGACTAATTCTAGACAGTGGCTAGTGAGTGGCAATTTTATCCTTCACTTCTCAGGTTAGGCTATTAAAGCCCCTGCCTGGATTCTAGTTCTCTCTTCCTCTGTTACAGCAACCATAGTGTCACTTGTTGAGATGATGGAGCCACAGATGGGGCCAGCCTGGACCTCTCAGCCACCACCCAGAGGAAAGTGGTAGCCAGCCTATGGAAGACCTTGTGTGCAGGAGAAATGATCTGTACTCTCTGTATTCTATCTCGTTTATCTAAGTGTTTTCTCATACCCTCCCATGGTTTTAAAATAGCACTTTGGTGTTTTAATTTTCCCTTTACTCATCTCAAGACTAGGCATTACCTCTCCTTATGTATGTTGTTCTATATATATAAGTGGTTTAGACTTACACATATAGAAAAAATTAGACTTTGCATCAGGAGGTACCACGGGAATCTCAGGCTTAATATAGCTAAAACCAAAGTCAATGTTTTCCAGTCTTCCTGCGGCAAGACTGCTTCCAAACTGGTCTTCCTCCTGCATTCTTAGTAACAGATAGTGGCACCACCATGTCCTCAATGAATTGACAGAGCGTAATCAGATAAACAAGAGGCGATATGTCTACATAATGGAATATTACATAATCAGCCATGGAAAGGAATGAAATACTGACACACATGGCAATATGGATGAACCTTGAAAATGTTATGCTAAATGAAAGAAGCCAGTCACAAAAGGCCACATAATGTGTGATTCTATTACACGAAATGTCCAGAATAGGTAAATCCATAGAGGCAAATAATAGATTAGTGATTGTCAGGGGTTGAGGAGAGGGTGGAATGCAGAGTAAAGGCTAATGGGTATAGAACTGCTTTTCAGGATAATGAAAATATTCTGGAATTAGAAAAAGTTGATTTGCACAACCCTGTGAATAGCCTAAAAACCACTGAATCATAACACTTCAAAAGGTGAATTTTAGGGGAAAACGCAGGTCCCCCATCACCCAACTGAGACACTGTGCTAGCCTGAAATGCTCAGGTAGACTAAAGTAGACTAAACAAGGACCAAGATAAACTCCTCGTAGGGCTGGGAAACTTGCCCAGCACTTTTATTGGTGTCTCAGCTCTTTCTTGCCCTGAAACAAACCCTTCACATCGATTGACCTTGACTGCTTTAGAGCTGCTTTGGCTGTCCTATAGTGTCCTTTAGCTAACTGAATAATAAAGTCCCTGCCAAGTGGGAAATTGTAATATCATTAACATAACAAGGGGTTGCAGGGCAGCTTATGATGATGGTACTGTGGGCATGATATGGTTCACTGTGAACAAGCACAAATACACTGAAAAAACTTCGTGTTACTCACTGGGAAGTGATATAAGACAATACCCACAAGATGGGCAGATGTGGATTTTGCATGCAAGAGAGCTCCTGTGGAAGAAATTCCTGTGTTGCTCCAGAGCAAGTGTGAATAACCTCTAATAAGCGCATCTCACTTGTCGAGCTGGTCTTGTTTGGTCATTCTTCAGTCTTTCAATTTCCCCTCAGTTTAGAGGGTGCTTTCTATACTGTCCTAGGGTTTTTACAAAACAGAATTTTATAGCATATAAATTATAATCTCAACTCAAAATATTTACGGCAGGGAAGAAGGAAATTTTGAAGATTCAATAGATTGTATTTCTGGATAAAGTGGAACATTGAAAGTTTTAAAGAAAGTCTATTGCACAGATTTCCCTTTAAGAACAAGACGTACCATCTGTATTTGGAGAGCATGAGGTCTCTAAGACTTATCTAACATTGGAGTTAACACTAACAATGCCAAGTTTGACACTACAATGTACGTTAAACAACGTCACATCAAGATGAGTAGCTGAAGGGAAATGGAGAAATGGGAAAAATTTTTTTAAATGTGCTAAGTTGGCTCGGCGCCTGTGGCTCAACAGGCTAAGGCGCCAGCCACGTACACCTGAGCTGGCGGGTTTGACTCCAGCCCCCGGATCCGCCAAGCAACAATGACGGCTGCAACCAAAAAATGGCCGGGTGCTGTGGCGGGTGCCTGTAGTCCCAGCTACTTGGGAGGCAGAGACAGGAGACTCGCTTGAGCCCAGGAGTTGGAGGTTGCTGTGAGCTGTGATGCCACAGCGCTCTGTCCAGGGTGACAGCTTGAGGCTCTGTCTCAAAAAAAAAAAAAATGTGCTAAGTTGAAGCACATGAGAGTGTAAGATAAAAAATCCATCATACAAACCTAGAAACAGAGAAACATTTTGTGGAATCTTACTCTTGCAGTTATTATCCTAAGTGTGGTTGGTTGAAGGGAAAAAAACTCACCTGGGTTCAGTCAAAATTCTGTCCTAGTTTCTAGCTATGTGACCTTGGACTTGACTTTTTACTTCGTTTCAATTTTCTCATCTGTAAAATGGGGCTCATGCCATAAACTGTAAGATGTACTATTATGATATGTACTGCTAAACCATGCTGCAATTAAACCTATAGTAATATTTCATACCCACTAGTTCTAAAGAATTATTTAATTAATAATTAATTATGAATTAAAAAGTAATGGCACCTAGTAAGTTTTTCATAACTATTGTTTCCCCTTCCTTTTGTTCCTTTTGTTATGTTCCTTTTGTTTATAACATTCTCTAACAGATTATTTTAAAAAACTTTTCTTGATTTGTTCTGCCAGTTCTTTTCCACCATTTTAGCTAATGTTACTTTGAAATGCATTTTATTCAAAATCAAGCATTTCCCTATCTCAATCCACTCTTTTCTGAAAACAGCTGCCTTGAGGTATAATTGATATACAATAAATTACAGCGTTTAAAAGTGTACCATTCAATAAGCTTTGATATATGTATGTGCCTGTGATGTTATCTCTATAATCAAGGCAATGGACGTGCCCATCGGGTTCCTCACATGCCTCTAGAATCTTTTCCTGCTGCCTCTTCTTGGCCTTACATCTGCCCATCTTATGGAAACCGCTGATCTCCTGTGGTCACTATAGGTTAGTTTGTGTTTTCTAGAGTGTCATATAAATGGAATAATATGCATTCTTTTTTATATGGCTTCTTTCACTCAGCATAATAATTTTGAAATTTAAGTTTTTATGTTTGTTAATTGTCATTCTTTTTTATTGCTGAGTAATATTCCATTGTATGGATATTTCACAAAATGACTACAATACAGAAAAAAACAACAACAAAAAACCCCAACCCAGAAACCTAAACCCTGGTATGAATATTCACATATAAGTCTTTATATGGACTTATGCTTTCATTTCTTCTAGGGAAATATACTGGAATGAAATGGCTGTGCTATATGGTAGGTTTAAGGAAACTGCCAGGTGGTTTTATGAAGTGTTTGTAGCACTTTGTAGCATGTGACACCACACAGCAGTATGTGAAATGCCCAGTTCCTTCTCATCCTCACCAGCACCAGGTATGATCAGTGTCTGACATTAGCCACTCTGATCATTGTGGTTTTCATGTGCATTTCCCAAATGACTAGTGATGTTGACCATCTTTTCGTCTGTGTATCTTCTTTGGTGAAGTGTCTATTCTAATCTTTTGTACTGCATGTTTTATAATGGTCAGCAAAAGTTGAGGCAATAGGTCATATCAGGAGGAAGCTTTACCAGTTTTTCTGCCCTGCAGCCTTCCTTCATGTTCCCGTATAGATTTTGATCCTTGTGTAGGAAACTGCTCAGTTTTAATAACCCATTTTTTAACTTACCATGCAAATTACCTTTTTCTCACCAGCCAGGAATGTGTTGGTATTTATAAGGTCAAACATTGTTATCAATACAGGACCTCATTGATGGCTAGGTTGTTGTTGAAGACATTGGTTACTCTAACAAGGATGTCCAATTTTTTTTTTCTGCTGCATGTTGGAAGAACAAGTTTTCTTAGGCCACACATTAAATACATGAACACTAATGAAAGCTGATCAGCAAAAAAAAAAAAAGAAAGAAAAAAAATTTGTGCATACTTTTTGCAGTGTCTAATGCCACAGAGGAGCAAAACAGGTCTCAAATAATCTGCATGTGACCTGTGGGCCACAGGTTGGACACCCCTACACATAGTGCCTCCTGTGTGAGCTCCTCCAGGATGAAATTTCTCTTTAGCTGTAGCACCATGAATGATTGTGCCTCTTTCGAGTAAATAATTCACTCTTTATCTTAAGATTATATGAATCTTGCAACCGATCACATTTTGCTTTCTTTTTTAGATTGTAAGAATCCTTTTATTTAAATTTATGACATACCTCTAGTAAGTTGCTTATGTACAATCTTCACTTCTCCATCCATCTTACTTTCTTACTCCTATTTCCTTTGTCTACTTTTAATTGATTTTATCATCCTGTATTATGTAATTTTGAACAGTACCTTAAATCCTTGTGTGTGTGTACACGCATGTGTGTATGTGTAAAAAGGCAAGGTTAGAAAAGAAATGCTCCTGGAAGGTCCTTGTAGAAATAGAATCTGAAAGAAATAAGAGTTTTTATAGCACTTAAAAAAATAGATTTTTAATTTTAGAGTAATTTTAGAATTACAAAAAAGTTGCAAAATAGTACAGTTTCTATGTACCCTTACGCTGTTTTCTCCCTTGTTAACATCTTGCTTTACCTTGGCACACTCACTAAAACTAAGAAACAGAATACTGGCACATTACTATTCAACTCCTGACCTTATGTCGATTTCACGAGTTTTTCTATTAGTGTTCTCTTTCTCTTCCAGAATCTAGACTAGTGTACTACATTGCTTTTATTTATTTATTTATTTTTGAGACAGAGTATCACTTTGTCACCCTGGATAGAGTGCTGTGGCGTCATAGCTCACAGCAACTTCAAACTTTTGGGCTTAAGCGATTCTGTTGCCTCAGCTTCCTGAGTAGCTGGGTCTACAGGTGCCTACCACAATGCCTGGCTATTATTAGAAATGAGTTCTCATTCTGGCTCAGGCTAGTCTCGAACCCAGGAGCTCAGGCAATCCACTCACCGTGCCCTCCCAAGTGCTGGGATTACAGGTGTGAACCACCGCATTGGCCCCTACTATATTGCATTTAGCTCTTAGGTCTCCCTAGTCTCCTCTGGTCTGGCCTGTGACAGTTTTTTTTTTTTTTTTTTGCAGTTTTTGGCTGGGGCTGGGTTTGAACCCACCACCTCTGGCATACCACTCCTTTGAGCCACAGGCGCCGCCCACCTGTGACAGTTTTTTGTTTTTTCTTCTGATGATGTCTTGTTTTTCATGACCTTGGCAGCCTTAAGGAGTACTGGCCAGGTATCTTGTAGAATGTCCCCAGTGTGAGTTTGCCTGATACTTTTTAGTGATTAGACTGGAATTACCTGTTTTTGGAAAGAATTCTGTGGAGGAGAAGTGCTCTTCTTAGCTTATCTTATTAGGGGCATGGATGCCACATTACTGGTGATGTTAACTTTTATCACTTGGGTGGGGTAGTAATTATCAGGTTTTGTCACAGTAGAATTATTACTATTTATCTTTTCCATATGCTATTTTTTGGAAGTGAATCACTGAGTCTGGTCTACCCTCAAAGTTGGGGGCCGGGGAGATTAAGCTCTGCTCCTGCAGTAAGGGGTATCTGCACCTGCTACTTAGAATTTTTCTGAAACAAAGATTTGTCCCTTCTTTGCCATTTATGTGTTTATTCAATCATTGATTTATATCATATCACATATATTTATCTTATATTTTGGACTATGGTTGTTGTTCTGAGAGCTCTTTCGGGTTGGCTCTTATATCCCTTTGACATGCTCTCATCATTTTGTTTTTTAAGTACTTCCCTACTTTCTGGCACTACAAGATGCTTCAAACTTGCCTTGTATTTTCTCTGCTCCATCTCTAGCATCAGCCACTTCTCCAAGGGTCCTGGTTCTTTCCACGGAGGCATGGTATTTAGGAATCATGATCTGTAAACTGGGTATGCTGATTATTACTGGGGTGTTCTTGCTTTTAGTCTCTGTTGGAGGACAGGTCGAAATTATTTCTGTTTCTATCCAACTATGTATGTATGAAGCTAAGAGTGGTACCTCGACACTGATTCAGCACAGAGTTCATTCTGGTCTTCCTTTCCTGCTTGTCTACCACTTCCTTCTCCACCAGTGAGAAGCCTGGCTCCCACCACTCACCAGCCACTTACTCACTTGCTTGACTTTAGCGTACATGTAAAGCAGTTTCAGAATTATTAACCATACACCCCTGCCTTTAGCATATTTCAGACATTTATTTATTTATCTATTTATTGAGATAGAGTCTCACTTTATCGCCTTTGGTAGATTGCCATGGCATCACAGCTCACAGCAACCTCAAACTCTTGGGCTCAAGTGATTCTCTCGCCTCAGCCTCCTGAGTAGCTGGAACTACAGGCACCTGCCACAATGCCCGGCTATTTTTAGAGATGAGGTCTTGCTCTGGCTCAGGCTGGTCTCCAACCTGTGAGCTCAGGCAATCCACCCACCTGGGCCTTCCAGAGTGCTAGGATTATAGGTGTGAGCCACCAGTGTATTCTTCTTTATTATTTTTTTATCAACATAATTTAAGTATGCCGTTTTTTATCAAAATAATTTAAGTATGCCGTGAGATAAAAAAAGGTTGAAAAAATTGGTCTAAAGGAACATCTCCATTTCCAGGCATTTTTTCCATCCATAATGATATTTCAAACA
>CAUYON010127999.1:0-43332 GCA_963573935.1 Arctocebus calabarensis | reverse complement strand
GAGTATCAATGTCTTTATATAGTGATCAAGAAAATGCCATGAAGGCTATCTGTAACAGTACGATCAAAACATTTCTGAACGTATATGAATCGTGCCCTATGATTGCACCAATGTACAGAATTATGATTCAATAAAATTATAAAAAAAAATAAAATTAAATTAAAAAAAAAAGAAAAAATGCTGGGCATGGTGCCTCCAGCGGCTCATACCTATAATCCCAGTGCTTTGGGAGGCTTAGGTGGAAGGATCGTTGGAGTTTAAGAACAGGCTGGGTCCGCTCGGCGCCTGTGGCTCAACGGGCTAAGGCACCATCCACGTACACTTGAGCTGGCGGGTTCGAATTCAGCCTGGGCCCACCAAACAACAATGACGGCTGCAACCAAAAAATGGCTGGGCATTGTGGCAGGCGCCTGTGGTCCCAGCTACTTGGAAGGCAGAGGCAGGAGACTCGCTTCAGCCCAGGAATTGGAGGTTGCTGTGAGCTGTGATGCCATGGCACTCTATCCAGGGTGACAGCTTGAGGCTGTCTCAAAAAAAAAAAAAAAAAAAAAAGAACAGGCTGGGCAACACAGGAAGACCCCATTGTTTTAAAAAACAAACAAAAAGCCATGCATAGTGGCACATACCTATAGTTCTAGTGCTCAGGATGTTGAAGCTGGAGGATCACCTGAGCCTAGAAGTTTGAGGTTACAGAGAGCTATAAATCACACCACTGAACTCCAGCCTGGATCACAGGGTGTCTGTAAAACACACACACACACACACATTTCTGTATTACCTGTGATTTACTAAGGGTTTAGAGGTAAAGAGGAGGTCCCTTTATACAATCCACCTACCTTTGTGCCCTCAAACATACAAATAATTCCCTTTGTAAAACACATAGTAATTCTGCACATTCATATTTTTAGTAAAAATCAGGCTGGGTTCAATGGCTCACGCCTGTAATCCTCACACTCTGGGAGATAGAGGCGGGAGGATCCCTTGAGCTCAGGAATTTGAGAAAAGCCAACTTTGAGATCCAGTTGCCACTAAAAACAGAATAACTAGTAGGCACTGTGGCTTGTATCTGTAGTCACTGTTACTCAGGAGGCTGAGAGGGAAGAATTGCTTGAGCCCTGGAGTTTGAGGTTACAGTGAGCTGTGATGACCCTATGGCACTCTAGCCGGGGTGACAGAGTCTCAACTCAGTCTCCAAAAAAGAAAATTATTATATTGAATCATTCTCCAAATTGCCCTTTTCATTTAAAAGTGCCCTTTTCATCTAATTCCATATGACTACAAAATGGAATTTTTATCCATTTCATTACTGATGATATCCAAGTTCCTAATTTTTTTAATATTATAAACCAAGTTTTAGTAAGCATTCTCATATATTCCCCACTGTCCACTTGTGTTAAGATTTCTCCAGGATATAAACGGAAATGTTGGGTCATGAGGGGAGTGCCTTTTCAAGCTATGTAGGTACAACAAAAATCACCTTCTAAAGTGGCTATCCCGGGGCTCATTGAGTAGGGCGCTAGCCCCATATGCTGAAGGTGGAGGGTTCAAACCCAGCCACGGCAAACTGCAAAAACAGAAAAATAGCTGAGCATTGTGGTGGGCGCCTGTAGTCCCAGCTACTCGGGAGGCTGAGGCAGGAGAATCACCTAAGCCCAGGAGTTGGAGGTTGCTGTGAGCTGTGTGATGCCATGGCACTCCACCAAGGATGATAAAGTGAGACTCTGTCTCTACAATAATAATAATAATAATAATAATAGTAATAATAATAATAATAAAGTGGCTATCCCTACTTACACTGTTACCAGCAGTGCATGAAAGGACATTTTTCTCTATGTCTTTAGCAACACTTAATTCTATCAAACTTTGTTACTTTTTCCAATGTAATGGGTAAGAAATGGTATCTCAGGTAAATTCACATTTCCCTGATTATTACTGAGATATATCATCTTTTCTTGCCTGTTGGCTGTTAATTCCTCCTCTGGGAATTCTTTGCTGCTGGCCACCCTTTCTGACTGCTCCTTGTTTGTGTTGTGGCTGCTGTGTCTTTTTAGCACTCAGTGTTTCTGGCTCTTTGATGTTTCTCTTTTTTTTGAGACAGAGCCTCAAGCTGTCACCCTGGATAGAGTACTGTGGCATCACAGCTCATAGCAACCTCCAATTCCTGGGCTCAAGCGAGTCTCTTGCCTCTGTCTCCCAAGTAGCTGGGACTGCAGGCACCTGCCACAACACCCGGCCATTTTTGGGTTGCAGCCGTCATTGTTGTTTGGCGGCCTGGGCTGGATTCGAACCCGCCAGCTCAGGTGTACATGGCTGGCGCCTTAGCTGGTTGAGCCACAGGCACTTAGCCTGATATTTCTCTTGTTTTTAAATAAGGTTATATAGGCATTCAATTTTTCTCTTGTAATTTATTAAAAATATATTCACTGAGTGCCTGTTGGTGCCAGACCCTGTTCACAGAGGGTGCTGATGTGCTTGCTGGTGACAGGAGAGTCTCTGCCATCATGGAGCTAACATTTCAGTGAGAGCTGTAGCCAACACCTTAATAAATGGGTATATGGTACAACGCCACACTCTGTGAAGTTGAGCAGGTGTGAGGAGAAAGTGTCTTATTTTAGGGAGTGTGGTCTACTAAGAGGCGATTTGAGCAGAAACCTGAGTGAAGTGAGGGAGAGAAAAGCCTTCTGAGGAGATACATTACGTTCAAAAGCACCAGGTGGGTGTGAGGAATGGGAAGGAAGTTGCTGTGTCTGGAGCTCAGAAGTCAGAGGAGAGAGTGGTAGGAAATAATGTTTCAAAAGTAGCCAGGATTTAGATCATGTAGGACTTTCTGGGTCTTACTAAAGGGAATTATCTTTCAAGGGTGATGGGAAGCTTTGGAGGTTTGCGAGCAAGAGAGAATCTCCTAGGTAACTCTGTGGTGGACAGAGGGACAGGCGTGGAGAAGAGTTAGCTGGGGATCACAATAGTCCTGCTAAGAGTGTCCAGGATCCTAGGGATTAGGATGGTCAGGAATAGTCATAGTTAGGACATGTTTGAAGTTGGTGCCAACATGACTTATTGATGGATTATATGTACAGTAGAGGGGGGGAAGAAGAGTTGAGAGCGATTCCAAGATGTTTCCCTTAGCTATGGGAGCAGGAATAACAGCATTTACAAAGATGGAAAAGACTGTGGCCTTGAAAGGAGAAATCTAGAGCTTTGTGTTGGACATTTTAATTTTGAGATGCTTAAGTATTGAGTGGAGATTAAGCTGAAGGGAAAAATCAGAGCTGAGGATCAACATTTGAGAATTTCTCCTTAAGGGATTGCTTTTAGAGTCATACTCTGGATAATATCAGTGAAAGAATGGCTAGAAAAGGGAATAGTGTCAAAATGGACCTATGAGGTACTCCATATTTAGGAGGGAATAGAAAGAAGAGTTGTCAGGGCTAGGAAAACCAAAGGAAGAAGCCCTTCAAGAATGGGAGTGGGCTGGGCGAGGTGGCTCACTTCTGTAATCCTAGCACTCTGGGAGGCGGAGGTAGGTGGATTGCCTAGCTCATGGGTTCCGAGACCATCTTGAGACAGAGCCCATCTCTTAAAAAAAAAAAAATAGCCAGGTGTTGTGGTGGGCACCTAGTAGTCCCAGCTACTTGGGAGGCTAAGGCAAGAGAATTACTTGAGCCCAAGAGTTTGAGGTTGCTGTGAGCTATGACACCAAGGCACCCTACTGAGGTAGACAAAGGGAGATTCCATCTCAAAAAATAAAAAAGAATGAGGGCAGCACCTGTGGCTCAAGGAGTAGGGTGCTGGCCCCATATACCAGAGGCGGTAGGTTCAAACCCAGCCCCGGCCAAAAACTGCCCCCCCCCAAAAAAAAGAAAAAAAAAAAAAGGATGAGAAAGTGATTGATTGTGTCCAGTGTTGCTAAGGCGTTGAGAAAATGAGTGGTCAGGACAAACATTGGATTTAGTAAGATAGAAGACACTGGAGAGATCAACTAGAGCAGTTTTAGTGGAGAGAGTTGGGGAGAAAATCAGAGGCAGGGGAGATGTCTCTTATTTATGAGGGCTGGGTGCAGAAGAAGAGATATTATCTCTTACTGACCATCTTGAACTGGAAGTCTCTTAGCTAATTTCTTTTCTTCCAGTCATCTCTTAAAATACAGCACAAATTTCTCCTTTGCTCTCTCCTGGCTTCCCAACCACTCCACCTTGCTCACATCTGTTTCCCAGGTCATGTTAGAAGCCCTACCTCAGCCTTTCCATGACACAGCTTTTCCTGTATATGCAGGTGACTCCCCAGCTCTCAGGAAGGCACACTTTTTATCTCCACCCATAATTCCTAGCCAACAAATTCCTATTTGTTACTTGAGTGTAAGTAACAAATATTTGTTGGATTAAATTTCAGTTTTATTTGTTGAATTAAATTTCAACAAATATTTGTTATTCACTTTCAATTCAATTTTAAAAGGGGAGATGTGGTCAAAGGAAGCTTTGTTCTAACTAGGAATTTCTGAAGGAGGGTCCCTAGAGAAAAATAAGATCTGTTAGATAAGCAAGTAATCCCATCACTGATGCAAAACCACAATTTCTCAGATTTTTGGGATTGCCAATAGCAGTTTAGGTCAGGACCCTTTGAGGACCTATTGTATCTGTAAACAAAAACAAAAAAGTTGATTTGGCTGAAAGGTTAATTCCAGGGCCTTTCTTTGTTTGGAGTCTTCAATTAGTTAGTGACAATGATGTTAATTCCATTTTGGACCCTCAGCCTGTTAAGTTTATGAGGTTTAAAACATGTGCTTTGTAAAGCAGGCTTCCCTTTCTACCTAATTTTAACTGGTAATTGCTTCTCCGTGTTTCCTCTGGAGAACCTGTCAGTGTGGTATTGGGAATAGGGGAGAAGGAAGAACTATGAATGCTGAGTCCCCAGGTATAAGAGGGGAGCCCCTGGTGTGACTTCAACAGTCCCTTAATGTCATACTGCTTCCATTTCACCATCTGTAATTTGATGATGAACAGTATTTGTCTATAATGTACTTTTCCTATAAAAGATGCTTTGTTATCACTAAGTATTAACATGACTTCCAATGATTATCAAGGTCCTCTGAGGAAAAAAACAAACCTTTGATTTCAGTATCCAGCTTCATTTTATCTTGCACTATATGAAAACCAATGCCAAATTATCTTCCCTGGCTTGCGGCCTCATGCTGATTCATCTTTAATAAATGTTCTCATCAAATGTACTTTTTAATTAAGAGTCCAGTCAAAATGCAAATCTTGGGTTTAATATTCACCCCCAAATATGTATTGAGCATCTAGTATCTTCTAGGCACTGTGTTTACACTTGGGATCCAAAAATGAACATACATCTAAACATAATTCTGAGATCAAAATAATACTTTCCTCTTAAAAACTTTTGTTTACCTTTATTCATTTACATTCTGTTGGAATTGAAGTTTAAAATATCATTTAAGTATTTAACCTTGAGTTTTCCCCCCAAATTCAGCAATTGTGGGGTTCACTTTAAATAATTTTAGAGATGGTTACTCAGCGTATTGCAAAGGCTCCTACGATTGGCCTAGATTAACACTGTGCAGTAAAATATAATCTGCATCACATATATATTTTTGAATTTCTAATAGCTACTTTTTAAAAAGTAAAAAGAAACAGGTGAAATTAATCTTAATAACCTATATTTAGCCTTTGAAATCTAATGTGTATTTTTATACTTGTAGGATACCTCCATTTAGATGCTAAATTTGCATTGGAAAGACTTGATCTCTAGATTTTATATATAGATACAAATGTATATGTGTGTACATATGTATATGTATGTATTTGTGATACCATCTCACTCCGTTGCCTAGGCTAGAGTGTCCTGGCATCAAGCGTAACTCACAACAACCTCAAACTCTTGGGTTCAAGTTATCCTCCTGCCTCAGCTTCCCAAGTACTAGGACTACAAGTGACCACCACAATGCCTAGCTAAGTTTTTTTATTTTTAGTAGAGATAAGGTTTTGCTCTTGCTCAGGCTGGTCTCAAGCTCCTGAGTTCAAGTGATCCTCCCACCTCGGCCTCCTAGAATGCTAGGATTGCCTGCATGAGCCACCACACCCAACCTAGATTGTATATTTAAATTTACAATTGAAAAAGTAGATTCACATTCCCAGGTTGTTTCAAACATATTTAACATCTTTCTACTAATTGAAATTAAATAAATTTAAGTTTCTCAGTTGCACTGGCTTCATTTTAAGTGCGTAATAGCGGCCTATGGGTAGTGGCTATCATATTGGATAGTGCCAGATTTAAATCATTTTCACCACCATAGAAAGTTCTGTTGAACAATGCAGTCCTAATTCAACTCACTAAAGAAACTGAGCAGCAGTTAGTGGCAGAATTGGAATTATTACTATGTTTAGTGATAGACTTTTTAAAAAATCATGGTAAAATAGACATAACATTAAAATTTCCATTTTAACCATTTTAAAGCATGTAGTTCAGTGGCATTAAGCATGAACACACTGCTGTACCACCATTGCCACTTTCCAAACTGAAAGTCTGGGCCCATTAAAAGCTTAACTCCCTACTTTTCCTTTCCCTGCCCTCTGGAAACCATCATTCTATTTTCTATCTGTATGCATTTTATTTTTCTTGGTACTTCATATAAGGAAATCATATAATATTTATCCTTTTGTGTCTGGCTTATTTCAATTGGCTTTATTTCTTCAAATTTCACCCATGTTGTGGCATGTGTCAGAATTTCCTTCCTTTTTAAGGCCAAATAATATTCCATTATGTATACACACACCACACATTTTATCCATTCAACCTAAGTTGTTTCCATCTTTTAGCTATTATGAATAATGCTGTTATGAACATTGGTGTACCTGTTTAAGTAGTGAGATTTTGTTTTTTACATTCTTTATCATAAATCTATTCATTAAGCTTACACAATTTCTAAATGAGTAGCAATGGAAATGTTGCTTCAATGGACAATCTCAATTCAAGATCCTTGAAGAGAACAAGATTCTCAGTTCTAGTCACATGATCTAAGGACTTAGGCAGTCTGCTTTGTTTTCTTGTATTGAGAAGACAAAGCAGATCTAATAAACCATGTGTTACTTCTTTGCTCTTTAAGTCTATCTTCAACTCCCTCCACCTGATTCCTCTGCCAGAATATAAATTCCATGAGGATAGATTTTTTTTTTCACTGTTGTATTCTTGGTATTTGGAACTGTGCCTGGTACATAAAAAGCAGTCGTCCATAAGATCTATTGAATGAAGGAATGGTGCTCAAATGTTACCCACCTCTGTGGTCACAGGATATCATTTTAAAGGACTGTAGATCTGGTTTCTTTTGAACATCTCAGTTATTTTTTTTTTTTTCCTGAGTAGAGCATTCTTGTACAAGAAAACGTTTCTAAGTGTTACAGACCTTATAAATGTCTGGAAGCAAGGCATGAAAAATAAGTGGTATTGGGATATGAAAGAAGCTAGAGATGTACTAGATAAAATATATAAAAGGAATTTTGTTCCCTTTAATTTGATTGTATTGCCCCCAAAATCGCATTGCATAAAACATCAGAAAAATTTCTACGTTGAAAAACCCAGATTCTGGGAGAAACAATAAAAAATCCGTTGACCTTTAACAGTGGACGTTAAATGACCAATTATCATTAAAAAATCAACACTTTCAAAAATAAGAACATTTGTTTCCTCGCAATGCAACAATTTATTGGGTTTTATTGTAGTCAATCCAAAAACTACTTTGCAGAGTTTCAGTCTCTGTCTTTGAGATACAGATTTAGGATTTTAAAATAGCAAGACTTTACAACATTATTGTTACTTAAGGGAGACCTGTTCCTTTTTTTTGCTGAGCAGGGAAACTTGACTCTGCGAGGTAAAATGACATCCGGAAGAATTTTTAGCCTCTGTCTTTGTTGGAGTTGGTTTCCTTTTCTTGAATTTTAGTAAGGATATAATCTCAGTTCCAGTTAGAAAGGGAGATCACAATGCCAGTTGTCAAATCCACAAATCAATCCTCTCCTTAATTGCCAAAGTTTGACACGTCCCCATGTTTGTCCCAGAAAATTCTAAACGCTCTTTTATTAACAATGGGGAGTTAAATTTCCTATGTAGACAAATTAACTTCTAAATTATAAGAGAAACAAACAAAAACACAGGGTGGAATGGTGGAGGAGCTGCTGGTTCCAACTTGAAGCTTTCTTAATCTCTCCTTGTCCCTCTCCCCATTTTTTCCAAATTTTTTTTTCCTATTTGAAACCATCAGCTAGTTATTATCTTCCAGGAAAAGGAGGCTTTGGTCTGCAAGTTTTAAAAAATATCTCTGTATGCTAATTAAAGTGAGAGGTTAAAAATATAGGTGACTATTGCAATGAGGAGTGTTTTATACTATGTAGCTATTACTGTACCTTTGGACAATGCTTGAAAAGGAAGTACGGAACTCCTCAGTGGTACTGAAAAATTTATTGTGTTTTAAATAAAAGTTAGCTTAAAAAATGTGAATTAGCTTAGAGTAAAAAAGATAAATTTATACACAAATGAAAGAAAATAATACATTTTGTATTATTAGAATTTATGACCTCATACAATTAGATTAGAGTAAAAAAGATAAATTTATACACAAATGAAAGAAAATAATACATTTTGTAGATAGCCAAATTTATGACCTCATACATTACATTTTATACACTAAAACTTACCTCTCTGTGGGTTTGAAGCTTAACGTTCTCTGAAATTGGCAATTACAAACCCTGGTTTTTCAGTCAATACACACACATCCACCCACCCTACATAAACCTATTTGTCTCCGATTATCTCAAAATTGACAAAATACTTTTAAATAAGTTTAATTTTAATTCAAAAATAAGTATTCTTATATACCCACTTTATTATTTTTTTGTTTAAAAAAAAAGGGATACAGAGAAGCCAAAATGGTAACAAACATTAAAGATAATCTTCATCTAAGCCTTAAAGTGACACGTTAAAACAACTTGTGCATGATCAGAGAAAAACTGTGTCCCTTTGACTTTACTTTCACTCACATTGCTCCCTATGCACAAGAAATACCAGATGTCTGGTTTCCAGGGTATTAGGCGTTTTCTTTAGTACTTAAAACTTATTTTTTTTGAAGTCTGGAGAAAAACTGCAGCTCCTTCTGATCTTTAGTATTTTACACTTTTAATAATTTCATCTACCAGAAGTGTTTCAGCGGAAAATGAGCCTTGAGTAAGCCTTTGTAACCATCCAGAAATGGCTTTGGAAAAAAAAAAGACTTTTATTTTTAAAACTCCATCCTAAAGAAAATACAAATTCATAGTTTTCATGGAGACTAGTGGGCACAGTGTAGCATGTGGTAAGGACACTGAATCGGGGGGAAAGGTATGAGTAAATGACATTTCTTTTCCTTTGTTTGATTCCTACTAATTATAGAATATATATATATATATATATAAAATATACAGCATTCTTTCCTTCCTCATAGAAAACAATGTTTGGAAATTCCTGTGTAAAGCTAATTTGCCATGAGGAATATAAAGCCCTTTAATGGGACATCTAGGTCCCTATGGGAATTTTTTTCAAAAAAAAAAAAAACAACAGACACCATGTGGTGCAATCTGTTACAGTCTACAAGGCGGAGGTGGGGAGGGGAGCTCTGCAGGGGCCAGGAATAAAGTCATCTCTGGAAGTTTCTGAGTTATTAACTAAAATGGGAAAAATGGTACACCTAAAGTCTGGGAACATCTTTCCTTGTGCCCTCAATTGTAACCTAAGGGCGTATGAAACTTAGGCTATTTAAAAAATTATTTAGCAATTTAGGAGAGGAAAAACTTGAACCTTTTCTGAGATGGTTAAATTGCCATTCATTTTGTATTTTAATCTAACCTACTGGTGATTTAATTTACAGATCTCAAAGGAAGTGTACGCTCAAATATTTGAGGACGTTAACGTATCAACCACTGTGTAATTTTGGAATGTGCCTACTCGCTTGACACAATATTTTATCATCTAACAAATGTTTAGCCTTTTTTTCACTTAACTAAAGAGAAATAAGTTTCACATTGCTTCATTCACCTTCTTATGTGCATATGCTGGGAAAGATTGGATGTTAAAAAAAAAAAACTTCCTCATGTTCCCTTCTACTACATCTAAATCTGTTTACCAATTCAAAGCTGCTAAAAAAACCTGCATTCTTCTGCTAAATCAACTGGATGGCTAGAAACCAAACTGTAATGTAACAGAAAAAAATTATCAATTTATTTTCATGACAGAACATTCTTGAGAAGGTATAAAATTGTTCTGGTTGCTATGCCAGTTTTCTTTTTTCTTCCTTTCTCTGTCTTCTGTTTTTAAAGACTTTCAAGCCGATACTTTTTATAGTTATATAACAGCTCTAATATTTTGTGACATTTTGTATTGTAACACTATAGATGAAATTGTCATCGGACTGACACCCTGTGCTGTTTATTCCTTAATTACAACTGTTAACACTGAAGAGAAGTGTGCTAATCTGCCAGCACATATTATGAAAACAACGTTATTGTTACCCACACCAACACCCACTCAACAGGATATTTCCAAGATGGTAGTTTAAAGGAACTTATCAGTACAATGGACGGTTCAGTATGGTTTTTGTTATTGTTGTTTTTTTTTTTTTTTAGCTGTTCTATTATCTTCTTTTAAAAACACAAACCAGTTTGAAATTTAAAATAATTTTAATTGAAAAATTAAAATTTAACTTTAATATAGCATAGATTTCTTTCACTAGCAGAGGGTGCCTCTGTAGTTAGAAAATGATATATTTTTTCCTAGTGTTGGGCTAGAGGAATGATGGGAAGCAGTGATGGGCTGAGGAATCTCAAAGCTGTGTAGGGTTGTGACCCAAAGCTTTCTGAATGACAATTTTTTCAGAAATAATGAAAATAAAAAGGAGTGGGAAGGGCAAGTTTAAAGATGAAAAGACAGGCTTGGCGCCTGTGGCTCAATGGGCTAAGGCACCAGCCACATACACCTGAGCACGCTGGTTCGTATCCAGGCCCAGGCCCGCCAAAGAACCAAGGGGGCTGCAACCAAAAAAAATATATATATAAATAAATAAAGATGAAAAGAGGAGAGAGGGGTGGTTTGCAATCACAGGGTTCTCTCAATCCTTACAAAACCAAGTCAAAATCCAATAACCACTCCCAGCTCTAATGGTTTTACTTTTTTGAAAACAAGTGTTATAGTTCATTTTTTTCTGTCTCCAGAACTTTTAGAAGGTTTGATTCTCTGTGAGGCACAAAATGTTATGAATTTATTTTCTGATAAGTCGTATCCTAAAGCAGCTAGTGTCAGGTGTCACTATCTTTTCATTTGTTAAAAAAAACCCTAATAGTAAGCAAAGAACCAACAGGACTCTATACCTTGTCCCCTTAATAAAATAACTAAAAAGTGAAGAATCTAGAAAACTTAAAACTAGAACATATATGTTAAGAGGAGAATTACTGTAAATTATTTAAAAATGTATATACAACACTGACTTAATAATTTATTTAATAAACTATCCACCTTTTAATATTACTTTGTTTTTTTGAGACAGAGTCTCACTATGTTGCCCTGGGACAACACAGCTCACAGCAGCCTCAAACTCTTTTGGGCTTAAGTGATTCTCTTGCCTCAGCCTCTGGAATAGCTGGGATTACAGGCACCCACCACAATGCCCGGGTATTTTTTTTTTTTTTGTAGGAGTTGCTGTTGTTTAGTAGGCCTGGGCCAAGCTTGAACCTGCCAGCCTTGGTGTATGTGGCTGGTACCCTACTCACTGAGCTACAGGTGCCAAGCCTTAATATTAGTTTTTCAAGTGCCCATGAGTTAGGTACAAAGCAAAATCATGCCCTTGAAATAGTCATGGGTGATAACCTGAGACTTCCCAACAGATTCTCATATCTTCATTGTCACTTAGGAAAGAATAAAACAAAGGAACTTCCTGATATTACCTACATAATCTTTAATATTCAGCTTTATTAAACAAGTATTTTGAAGATGCATGTGATGAAGTTATCAATGTGCCTCATTTTGAATGGCATTTTCTGCTTCATTTTGATTTTCAACACCAAGAGGATATGGTGCTCTTCCTAAAAGAAACTGTTCCCATTTGGGAATATATTCTTCTACTGATGCCCAGTAACGAGTCTGGAAAAAAAAATCCAAAAGTGAAAAAGCATATCAAGCAATTGAACTTGGCTCTTCATAATAGTCTAAATGTTTATTCACTTAAGTGTGTGTATGCGTGTATACACACACACACATATATGTAGAATGCATTTCCTCTACAGAATATTTTATGTTAATTTTAGAAAAAAATCTGGCTACTTACTAGTGTTAATTTTCAAATTTCTCAGTAAAACCAGAGCCTGGCAGAATTACAGGTTTTTAAATTTTATTGTGATTTTACACGCCCTCTTGTGGCCAACTTTGTGATTACTGCCAGTGGTATATCACTGCTGTACAATCACTAAATGTTGAATATTCTAAGTCCCATACCAAACAATTACCCATACTGAAATCATTTCAATAAAATTATTACACATAAATACATTCTTCAGATTTGACATCAAAATATTTGACCTTGGATAAGAACAGGGAATTAAACTATAACTAGTATTTTATTGTATCAGACTCAAATTAGCCCCTTAATTGTGTGGAAAATATGTATCCACTATACCTTTTATTTTGATTTATTTTTATTTCTAGAACATGGAAGAAGAGATCCACTCTATCTTTGAAAAAAATTTGATATGACAAACCTAACTTTTTCCTCAACTTTTTTTTGTATCATTAGAAAATCAATAATTTTTACCATTTTTATTATAAACAGCTTGGAAGTTGAGACGCTGTGTTATTTTTCTGGTGGTCTATAACAGATAGAAGCTCATGCAACACAGCCATGCCATATCTAGGAGCTTTGATAGTTTTTTGGGTGACTGTCCTACAGAGGCCAAAGAGAACTGCCCAAAGGTCTGTGTGAAAGGAGGTCAATTTATATTAGATCATCACTAACAATCTCATTTTGGGAAATCCAGCCAATGAGTTAGCGTTAGAAACACAGAATTATTCACTCTAAGTATTCAAAAGTACAGCAGTTCTGAAAGTTGCAAATGGACAGGGGTTGTACATATCTATGTATGTAGTCTGAGAAATAGCCTGGCATACCTAAAAATAAAGGTCATCCTGCTGTGCCAGACTAGTTAAGAAAAATACCATAAGAGGCCTGTGGTTGGGAGTTTCTCTGCCATTCATGGCTGGATTAACCCCTGTTGTGTAGGCCCTGTACATGCCAGAGTAAGGTATTGGAGAATTCAACAAAGGGAAAGATATGCCCAAGGTACAACTTTGTATCAGGTTTTTTTTCTATTCTTGGTCACTGCCTTTTTTTTTTTAAGAGACATCTCACTTTATTGCCCTCAGTAGAGTGCCGTGGCATCACACAGCTCACAGCAACCTCCAACTACTGGGCATAGGTGATTCTCCTGCCTCAGCTTCCTGAGTAGCTGGGACGACAGGCACCTGCCACAATGCCTGGCTATTTTTTTGTTGCAGTTCAGCCGGGGCTGGGATTGAACCTGCCACCCTCGGTATATGGTACCTTACTGACTGAGCCACAAGTGCTGTGCACTCCCTTTTTTTTTTTTAAATTACCCTAGATGACACAGAAATCAAGGGGCAAATTCTCAGCCTTTAATTTTAAGTCTATTCACATCCCCAGCTGGGCAGAAAGCAAAATTGAATTTGAAAAAGGTCATTAAAAAATATAAAACAAAAATATTCTGTATGTATTGAATTTTAATTCATCACAAACACACTCATATATAACATATAGTTTGTTTTTGCCAATCATCTTATCAATCAATTCTTGAACTGAGTATAAAATAAAATAGATAGCAGCCATACTATAGTGTATGATAATATGCATTTAAGTAGCTTTGGTTCAAATTTTGGTAAAAGGACTAAACTGCTACTTCTAACATTAGCCAACAGGAAAAGCGCTGGGTCAGGCATGCTGTCATTTTAAGATTTAATCCACATCGGCCTGTGGTGGTTTAACAGAATGGTTGTTTCTTTTTTTTTTTTTTTTTTTTTTTTGCAGTTTTGGCCAGGGCCAGGTTTGAACACACCACCCTGGTATATGGGGCCGGTGCCCTACTCCTTGAGCCACAGGCACCACTCAAAATGGTTGTTTCTAAGTGATGGGGTGAAACTACACAAATCTTCATAAAATTTCCACTTGATAAGATTTTTTAATCAAGATACTTCTCAATTACCTACTACATATAGAGCAGGGTACTGTAGAAATATAAATATCAACGAAACACATCTTTAATTGAATAAATAAATCTGAATCTGAGAAATACATATAACCATTATTTAACTTAATATACACTACTAACAAAGTAGGGTCCCTCTTTTTCCTCTTTGTTCCATAAGAGTCTTACCTCAAGAGAAATCACCTCAGGCTGTGGAGTTGGGTAAATCCTGGTCTCTAGAGACTTTTCTGCTGCTTCAATATCCTGTAATAGATAACAGCATTTTCTAGTGAAAGTGCATTTATATAATATACTTCTGTATATAATACACTGCTATTTCTGGTAGCAATATCTGTATCCCAAGTTGCTCACTTCAACTCTTCTCTGTATATATAGTCTAAACTGATGGAGGGACACTGAGGTACAAGAACTGATCATTAGCCCATTTCAAATAAAGAATGCAGGGTTTCTTATTTTAACATAAAAGGGGGCATGATCCTTCAAAGTTCTGTCTTTTCACTTTGAACAGCTAGTAAATGCCAGTAATTCCCGACAAAAGAGCTTCCTCTAGAACTGCTCAGAGCATTAATTTAGCTCTGCAATCACCTAAAAATAACCAGATGGATAATTCAGATATAAAAACAGTTAGCATACGCAGACTCACCCTGTGCTAACCTTAAAAATGAGTTCTAGTCTCTCTAGACGATGTAAATGGTATATTAATGACACATATTTCACTAGTTCAACATTCCATTTAAAAATCGTATACCTATGCAAATATTCTACACATTTCAATGAGTACCTCAGTACTTTGTGACATGAACCTTTTCCCTAGACCAGATAGATGTCTTGGTCCTGGATTTCTAAGCTCATTTCAATGGCAGTTTTACTGCTAGTGTATCATTCAGCTGATGGTATTCAAGCACTGTGTATTCATTTGTAGTTTACCTTGTAGATTTGCGTGTTTTCTCTTATGGTTGTAAAACACTAGGGCAACTAAACTAAATTCATACCCCGGCAAAGATTTTTTACCCTGATACATACATGAAGCACATGTCCAGAAACGTAGGACTCTTCAAGTTGTTACTGAGACATTTGAGCCCCATTTAATAAATGCGTCCCAAATTAGGCATAGGCAGAAAACATGGGTGCTAATTTGACTATGTCTGTCAAGTTTGCAAGAAGCCTTGGTCAAAGGCCATATAAGTCTTGTTTCTCCTTTGAGCATAGTGAGTTGATAGAAAAAAGAAAGTTCGACGCATGTACAAGCATTGGAGCAATCTCAGTAGAGGGCTGTTGGACAGACGGAGAGAGATGAAAAAGGGCGTAGGAGTGGGGTGTGAAGAAGCCAAGGCTGAACAGGAGAAAAGAGACAGCAGATGGTCGCGGCAGGAGCAAGGAATGAGTGTGAAATGTAAAAGGGAAAAACAGGAAATTCCCTAAAGGGACTCCCCAAAGTTGCACAATCATTAATGCACCTGCTGTGTAGAGGAAGGTGATTTGAAGGAAAAAAGCCATCAAGTTAGGGATAAAAAGCTGATCTATTAGCATGTCGTTCCCATACCAGAAGTTTACAGCAAAGGCACATGCTAAAGAGCTTCTGGTGCCAACGCTATAGCAAATACAGAAGCCTAATAACTTTTCTGTGATTATGCTGAGGTTTTATAAGGTCCTGGAAAAGTAATTTTTTACTTTTATAAAACAAACAAAAGACAAATAGAATAATCAGAACCCCAATTATGTCATTATTCTAATAACAGTTACAAAGTTATTATCAGTGACAGATCTAGGTGCCACAAATATTGTAGACAAAATTATAATATAAGCATTTTTCTTAAAGATCAGAAAATAAGGATACTGAATATCTCCAATAGAAAAGCAGATTGACAAGTGGAAGACCAGATACAAGTGGCCTAGACATGTGGCCTGGCAAAACAGGCCTGTGGTTAGAGCCCTGACTGTCACCTCTATAGCATTTTGACTAATGATTATCTTCCTTAAGTGACTAATGATTATCTTCCTTCACTTAAGGATGTATACCTCTCTGATTCCTACTTCTCCTTCTCTTCAGCTGACTCATTTTCTCTCATTGCTCCTAAATGTAGGCTTGCTTAAGATTTGTGACATCTGTCCTCATATTTGTAAGACTGTCTCTAATCTAGCTTCAACTACCTGTAACTATGGGGATGGCTAAGATTTCTGTCTAGCCCTTATTTCTCAGCCTTATAAAACTAAACTCTTCTTATTCACTCAGACATCTATGCCATTTCCCCTACCTTTAACTCTTAATCTCGGCCTTTTAAAATTTCAAAGCTCTAAAGATTGTTCCTTTGGGATGTCCCTTCTAGCCTTTCCATTTCATTCTCAATGCTACGGTCTTATGACCACGCCTACTCATTCAACAAATACTTGCTGAGTGCTTACTCTGACCCATGCTTAGAGTATATCTCATTTTACTTCTATCCATACCTAACATAGGTTTGATCAGTTTTTCTAAAAAACTACTTTAAATATCTCCTTCCCTACACTACAAAAAACAAACAAACAAATATCAGTACCCACTACACAAAAATAAAGTTTGAGTTCCTTAGCCTGACTGGAAAAAAAAATTGCAATTACATCTTGGCCTTCTGTATTAAGTTACATCCTAATACATGCATATAAAAATCTTTCCTTTGACTATATACTTCTGGGAGATAAGGACTATGCCACTTATGACCTTTGTGCATCTGAGCATGTAACAATGCAGGGCATGCAGGAGGTACTTTAAATATTCACTAAATGAATAAATAAGATGTCAAAGTTGCCTGAGTATAAATCAAAAACTTAAAAAGAAAAAAGGATTTCCAAGGTAGGGAGTAGAAAAAAGGAAAGGGGAGAAAATGAGAATTTAAGACTTACTTGATTACATTTTCTTACTTTGTTTTATAGATATACCAGTAGACAATTTAACATTTTACATAGTTATAAAACAAATAAGAAGTAATCCTCCAGAATTGTAAAGCAAATGAAACAAATCTAACTATTATGTAGTTGACTGCATAATCACACAGAGAAGAACTACATCAAGGGGTCTTAGAATTCAGTATTGACTGGATATCCCTTCCATGATATACCCTAGAGACAAAAAGAATTGTAGAAGTATCTTCCTAATCATTCTAGTAATCACATCGTTGGTGATAGTGATGTGATGACAGGGGCATGCCAGAGGCATTCAGGAGCTGACTTGAAGAGGCTTCCCTTTGGTGTCATGGAATGATTCTTTGGACACTGAGATTTTTTAGTGTGAGAAAAATAAGTCTGAGGCATGGCCAGGAGCAGTGGCTCATGCTGCCTGTGAGCAGGTAATACTGGAGCTCAGGAGTTTGAGACCAGCCTGAGAAGAGTGAGATCCCATCTCTACTTAAAAAATAGAAAAAAAAACAACAAAAGAGAAAGAAGTTTGAGGCACAAGATCAATAATTTAAAGTTAAGAAGCTTGGAATCCTGGAATCCTGTAATTGAGTTAGAAGTACTGACATGAGCTTTTGATGTGTTTTATCTTAAAAAATAAAGCCCCAAATAAGTTGCAATAAACACCCCTATTTGCCCAGATTGGGGATTCTAAATCTACTTCCTATCAAAAGGAACCAGGGCTCTGGGAGCAATGGGCAATTCCAGTTTGGGACAACAGAGGCACACAATGAGCCTAGAAGAGCTTGTCACGTGGAAAAGAAAGGAAACTATCAAAGACCAGTAGGGGCATGCGGGAGACATTCAGGAGCGAAGTTGAAGAGGCTTCCACTTGGCAAAAACAGAACCACTGGAGCATAAATAACAATAAAAATTGCAAGGGATTAAAACATTTGAAATCCTAAATAAATTAAAAACAAAACAAAACACTTCACTGGTTGTCTTTAGAGGACGCTGGAGACAACCTGCAGCATTATGTTGTAAACTGTAGGGAAAGAATCAAACACTAATTATACTTCTCCCCATATGAACTGTACTTCAGTGTAATCATGTGATGAGAGACAATTATCTTCATATAAATAATCAGTAACTAAATCAGAAGGAATACAAGAATTTTTTTTGAGACTGGGTTTTATTATGTTGTCTAGGCTGGAGTGCAGTGGTGCAAACATAGCTTACCATAACCTCATCTCCTGGGTTCAAGCAATTGTTGCACCTCAGCCTCTGCAGTTGCTGGGGCTATAGGTGTGTAGCTAACACACCAGGCAAGGGTTTATTTGTTTTTGTTTTGTTTTTGTTGTTGTTTATAGCAATTGTGCCTCAATATATTACCCAAAAGTCTGGTCTCAAACTCCTGGTCTCAAGTAATCCTCTTGCCTCAGCCTCCCAAGGCACTAGGATTATAAGCATGAGCCATTGGGCCAGGAATAAAAATATGTATCCCTTTTTGTAGTTGCTAATGAATATATCTAAGTAATGACCATCAGTGACTGCCTCCATTCAAAATGAGAGACAAGCAACCAAGGCATTAGATTTTCCTCCCTAAAACAGTGAATCCGTATTTGATTAGACTTTTACATCTGCACCGTTCATTGGAAGCCATTAGTCTCACGTGACTACTGAGCACTTTAAGTGTGGCAAATTTGAATGAAGATGTGCCATAAGTGTAAAATATACACTGAATTTTGAAGACTGAGTAAGAAAAAAAGAATATAAGATATTTAAATACTAATTTCATAGAAAACCTTTGAAATATTTTGTACATGCATCATTAAATGTTATTTAAATTCATTTCATTTACTTCTTTTGACTTTGTCAGAAGTGGTTATTATAAAATTTAAAATTATATATGTGCTCACATTATGTTTCTGTTGGACACAACTCTAGATCAATTTATAGGAATTATGGTGAACAGAGAAAACAACATCCAGGCTAGGAAATTCTAGAAGACAAATGGCTTAATCCTGAAACAAATAAAAGGGAAAAGTCAAAAGAGACAGGGGGATCTTTTAGAGTCTTATCAATCAATTACAACGTTGGGTTTTACTTGGATTCTAATTCAAATAAATGTAAAAACTTGCATATAAATTAATCAGGGAAATTTGAATGCTGACTAAATACTTAAGGAATTAATGGTGATTTCTTAGATTGATAATGTTATTTTGATTTTGCTTAAAGTAGTCTTTATCTTTTAGTGATATACAGTGATGTATACTGAAATAGTTATAGATAAAACAATATGATTTCTGGGGATTTATCTTAAACAATGAGGGGTGAAAGGGATGATGAAGTGTATAGAGGAAACAAGGCTGGCTGTGTTTTGATAATTATTAAATTTGGGTCATAAGTACTTGGAAGAACATTCCCTCATTCTCTCTTCTACATAGGCTTGATATTTTCTTAACAATTAAAATACAAGTTTGCCATGTGGATATGATATAAATGTTACTCTACGGCAGGATTCAAAAACCTATATTTAAATGAGTGGACTTGAGATTAGAAAAGGTAAAATATGAGCACAAAAAGTCATGTGCTAAAATTCTGTCTCTCCCTGTCCCTACATATGCTCCTACCTCCCACACTAGCAATATGAGGGATGTCCAGAAAGTATCCAGCCACATACTATGCAAAACAGAGACATACGTGGGTGGATATTTTCCCGACAACCCTGGTATATCTCACTATACAGTGAACGCAGCTGTGGCCAGGCTGGTTTTAATCTTTTATCCTGTTGGAGAGCCAATTTCTGGGATAGAAAAAGTAAGATACTAAAGCATGAGATATAGGGTAATTGGTACAAGAGACATGTAAACATTGTTTAAACTTATTCTTCGTAGCTGGCCATAGCTTCATAATCCCAGCTACTTGGGAGGCTGAGGCAACAAGGATCCCTTGAGCCTAGGAGTTTGAGGTTGCTGTGAGCTATTAAGCCACAGCACTCTACCCAGGGTGACAAAGAGTGAGACTGTCTATAAAATAAAATAAAAAAGTAAATAAAAGTAAAGTAAAATAAAATAAGATAAAATAAATTTATTCTTCAATGTATTGGAGAAAAGAGGAGAGATGGGTCGGGTAATTTGCTGGCCTTCTTGGGCAGCCGTATGTTGAAGGCCCTGTTTAACTGCCACCTGCCCTGTAAAGACTTTCAGGGTGTTCTCCATTGGAAGCCCTCACTGCATCTCTAATCCACTATAGCACTTTGCTGTCCTTTCTCACCAGTGTTTGGCTTCCTAGTGAGATGATGTTACATACCACACAATCGCTTTTCTGGATTAAACTATATTTTCTAGCAGGTAAGGGGGGAGAGATGACAGTAAAAATCATTTCTTTTCTAAATCCATACCAATTTGGTTTCTTTTCTTTTCTTCTTCCTTTTTTTTTTTTTTTGGAGACAGAGTCTCACTTTGTCACCCTTGGTAGAGTGCTGCGGCGTCATAGCTCATACAACCTCAAACTCTTGGGCTCAAGCCATTCTCTTGCCTCAGCCACCCAAGTAGCTGGGACTACAGACGCCTGCTACAATACCCGGCTATTTTTAGAGGCTCACTCTTGCTCAGGCTGGTCTTGATCTTGTGAGCTCAGGCATTCCACCCACCTCAGCCTCCTAGAGTGCTAGCATTACAGGTGTGAGCCACCATGCATAGCCCAATTATGTTTCTATTCTTAAAAGGCACATAAATTCTATCTTACTAACAGGGAAAAATCATTGTTTTCAAAGTTTACTTTTTTCTTCTCTTCTCTTTTTTTCTCCTCTCCTCCCCCTTCCCCTGATTTTTTTCTTTTTTCTTTAGACAGAGTCTCATTCTATTGCCTAGACTAGATTGCTGTGGCATCAGCCTAACTCACAGCAACCTCCAGCTCCTGGATTCAAGCAGTCCTCTGGGTTAGCTGGGACTACAGGCATCCTGCACAATGACCAGGTAATTTTTCTATTTTTAATAGAGATGGAGGACTTGCTGTTGCTCAGAACTCCTGAGCTCAAAGGATCCTCCTGCCTTGGCCTCCCATAGTGCTACAATTACTGGCATGAGACGCTACACCCAGCCTCAAACTTCCCCATCTTTTATGATAGTTACTAAAGCCTGACTGTTTTTTCACTACTTATATCTGTTCATTTACTAATATGTATGAATATTTGGTGGATTAGTATCTTCCTTATTGTTCCTTTGTTTTTTTTTTAGAGACAGGGTCTCACTCAGTCACCCTGAGGTTGAGACCTATAGCGTCACAACTCACAGCAACTTCAAACTCTTGGGCTCAAGCAATTCTTTTGCCTCAGCCTCCCAAGTGGCTGGGAGTATAGGTGCCCACCACAACTCCTGGCTATTTTTTAGAGACGGGCTCTTGCTTTTGCTCAGGTTCCTTATTGTTCCGTCATAAAAACCATTCTTTGGTATTTCATATTCTTGCTAGATTGTTTTTCCAAATGATGTTACAGAAATTGTATTGAGTTCAATGCAAATTTAATGGGATTTTCATTTTTAAGTCTAAAAATAATTTTCTGACTCCTTATTCAGGATGAGGGCACATACTTCCCTTTAAGTTTTCTTTTAAATCTCTCCTTTTAGTGTAATAATTGTTTTTATACTAGTCATGCATAGCACTTGTTGCTTGCTAAAATTTGATTGCTAATGTGAATATGATCTGTTGCATGTTCCAGCTGTATACAAAGAATTGCTATTGATTTTGTACCCTTTTTCCATTAATTTTACTAACCATATCATTTCAAAATGCAAGTGTTATATCTTCCTTTTCAAAAGTTAAAGCTGGGCGGCGCCTGTGGCTCACTGAGTAGAGCGCTGTCCCCACATACCGAGAGTGACAGGTTCAAACCCAGCCCCTGCCAAACTGCAACAACAACAAAAATAGCCAAGCGTTGTGGCGGGCGCCTGTGGTCCAGCTACTCAGGAGGCTGAGGCAGGAGAATCACCTGAGCCCTGGAGTTGGAGGTTGCTGTGAGCTGTGTGACGCCATGGTACTCTACCGAGGGCGATAAAGTGAGACTCTGTCTCTACAAAAAAAGTAAAAAAAATTAAAGCTGAGGCTGGGCATGGTGCTCAGGTGTATAATCCCAGCACTTTGGGAAGGAAAGGTGGGAGGATCACTTGAAGCCAGGAGTTTGAGACCAGCTTGGGCAACATAGTGAGACTCCATCTCTACAAAAAATTAAAAAGATAAAATAGGCCTTGGCACCTGTAGCTCAGCGGCTGAGGCTGGCGGGTTCAAACCCGGCCTGCAAAACAACAACGACAACTACAACAAAGAAAAAGTAAATGGCTGGCATGGTGGTGGGCAACTGTGGTCCCAGCTACTTGGGAGGCTGAGGCAAGAGAATTGCTTGGGCCTAAAAGTTTGAGGTTGCTGTGAGCTGTGATGCCACAGCACTCTACCAAGGGCATAGACCTAGTAAGACTCTGTCTCAAAAAGAAAAAAGAAAATAGCTGGGCATGCTGGGCATGGTGGTTCATACCTATATTCCCAGCCACTGGAGAAGGTGAGCCCAGGAGTTTGAAGCTGCAATGAACTTTGATTGCACCACTGCATTCTAACCTGAGAGACAGAATGAGACTCTTTCAAAAAAAAAAAAAAGTTAACCATCATACCCTTTTAATTTTTATTTTATTGGCCAGAAGATCTAAATAAAGTCAAATAATGGGTGTTAATAGAGGTCATCCTCATTTTGTTACTGTCATTTATAGGTATGCTTTCAAGTTTTACTGGAACTCTTTTTAAAGTATATGATGTATTTCTAAAGTAACTATCCTAGGTGTAACTTACCCTGCTCTTTATAAACAGCATCAAGAGTAGTTACCCTATGATTTCCTCTAAATTAAGGAATCAGCCCAGATCAGTGGTTTTCACATTTCCTTAGAGCCACAGCTGAGCTGTCAAGGAAAGGATGGATACATGTAGGCTTTGGGCCACAGCAGATCTGCTTTTATCTATTTTACATCTTTGAAAAATATTTTGATGCTTAAATAAAACTGGATATCTTTATATGAGAATCTAATCATTATATACTTTTTAAAGTCTCTTCCAACTCAAAATTCTATAATCAAGTCCTATTTATTTTAATTTCACAATGACCACTAAAATTATTTCCAAAGGTTAAAAAAAAAACTGAGGAAAAGCAAGATAAAAAAAGTACAAACACAAGTATTCAAAGAAGGCAAAACAGGAAAAAACAAACGACAGGGAAGGGATTGCATCTTTAACAGCAAGCATTGTTTTTGCAGTGTGACAGGTGCTCAATAAACATTGAAGTACTGAAAAAAACTTTTCAGAAATGTACTAATTTTTAAATGTGTGGACAATATGGCTATTCTATTTCATCTTCTTTATCCATTTAAAATTTTCACAGTGAGAATATATTACTTTGATAAGCAGGGAAAGAAATACCATACCAAATTGAAGTTTCTCACAACTATGAAACCAGGTTCATTATCTTCCTTATATATGAGACAGTGATTGCTTAGCTACTCTTCTTAACTCTAGTCTCTCTATTCTTGAAATCACTGTGCATCTAAATAGCGAATGAGTCTTGCTTAAATACGACTCCTTTGGTTCTTAAATAAGTTTATATTTTTCTTTTCCTTAGATATTTTCAGTACTCTATTTTCTCTACATACCAAGTCTCAACTTCTTTGGTCCCACAACAAATATCCCATCTTGTTCCCTGTGAATTTCCAAGCTAGTTAACTCACACTCCCATGATCATAAACAGGGCCATTCATTCTTCTGGTCTTGGCACTTTTGTAAGAATCAAACAGTATGCCTTGCCTTCTGCCTAAGCACAGCTCAAGCTTAACTTCCTCTGTGAGATCTCGCAGAATATTCTAGCTCTCAAAGATCTTTTTACTCTTATTCTAAAGTCCCAAATCTATTACTTGTAATTTAATTTTTGATCACATAGGATTGCCAACCTGTGGCCCATGAGACACATGTGGAGAATATGAGGATGTTTTTGCTTATCTGTGGTGCTGGTGGATATCATGAAAATTATATGAGGACCTTTTTTTGCTCATTAGCTTTCATTAGTGTTTGTGTATTTAATGTGTGGCCCAACACCACTCCTCTTCTTCCAATGTAGCCCAGAGAAGCCAAAAGGTTAGACACCTTTGAAAGTCTGAGTTCTTGATATCAAGGCGCTTTCAGCCTTCTATCAACAACTAAGGCTGTACATCTCCTTGATATCAAGAACTCTGATTTATACTTTGTTGTTCCCACTTTCTGTCTAGAACTAGCTCAACAGTAAGGACCCTTTGAGCATTCATCGAATACTTGCTCATTAAAAGAAAAACACGTGAAAACCAAATATCACATCACTTGCTGCAGGCAGGTAGCAGTCAAGCCGTCTAATTTAGTTTTTCTAACTTTTCAGAGCAAATTCCAGATTACCCTATATATTTCCATTTAAAAATAAATATTGCTAACACCATTGGGCAAGTAAGACATATGGCAATATAGAATGCTTTGGTAGCACTATGGCTGTGACTTAAATTACTGTGGATCAAACTGCCAGAAGCTGAGAAGATAACTGAGTTTTCCTCTTCCTTTATCCTTTAGTGAGGACAGAAGATAACTATATCATGCCTATCGATGAAAATATTTAACAATAAAAACGGAAAACACTGCTTTATAACTTAAATAATATAGTCTTACTACCAAATGTTTTAGTCATAGAATCTCTTGGAAGCTTGAATGGAAGCAAACTTTAGGGTTTTAATTATGGATGAAGCCATACAATTCTGGAAGCAAAGTATAACAAGCAGCCAAAAATCTTACACATATGATTTTACTCCAAATGGGCACATTGGCCAAATGGTGAGGCCCTGCACAGTCACACACTTTGACCACCTCCTCCATAACCATCAGAAGGGTTCTAAGAAATCTGTTAACACAGATAAGAAGTCTATGTGTTGACTGTGGCTCCAGTAGGACAAACTTAAATTGTTCTTGCTTTTGTGGTGTTTGATAGTTTCCAGTTGGATCTAACTACATTATAGGTAACTAAAGGCCTATCAGGAATTTCCTTCAAATAAAAGAAGACAAGATGAAAAGGTACATCTTCTATTTCTTACTTCTTATACAAAGGTGACCTTAAAATTCTTTCTACAGTCATTAATTTTTCTGGTTGACTGAAAACATTGTGCTTAAGAAAACTGTAGTATTTTTCATTTAAAAAGATGAGAATCCATATGCCACTTATCCATCTAACATCACTTTACAAAAAAGGTGCTGTACGTTAATTCTATTATATTTATTATTCAGAATGAATAAATTATATAAACAAAAATTATTCACCTAACTGAAATGTTTTTGGAAAGGTGAGAAAATCTCTATACCCAAATCATAGAAACTTACCTTTAAAAGACTAAGGTTCCTTTTAAAAGCAGTCTTTGCTGCTTGCAGCTGAGATGCCTTTTCGGTGTTTTGATCTCCAAATTTATTTTCCATTTGTTGAAGTAACATTAATCTTTGTGATACTCTAGAAAAATGAAGATTATATAAAGTTAAAGAAAAATGCAAACATTTTGTTGCCTGACCAATATAAAAATAACAATTCCTCAATCAGTCTTGACTCAGCTCACTTCAACGCAAACCTTGTAAAGTCACTTACTATAAACAACTAATAAGACAGCAAAAAGTAGGTAGTTCAATAAGTCTTAAGTCAATCTGGATAAAATTATTTTTATTTTCATTAACATATTCTTTATATATGCCATAAGTATATGCTTCTGCTTTTTAGCCTCTCTGGTCTTTTAAAATTATTTTAGAGTGTTAAAGATATGTTTTAATTTTTGGTGAAAATGCAAACTGTAATACATATCCCTTTGTACACATAGTTATATATACCTCCCGACACACATACATTGATATAACTTGCTATATGAAACCTTCTGCTTAACACTTCAGTACCCCTGAATCTCATGTTACACATTTAGAATTGTGTTAAACTTCCATATGCTTGAAGAAGCAATAAAAATATTTTTTCCCTCTTTTTCCAAGAGAAAGATGATAGTTTGATATATGAGTGAGAAGCTGTGTATACGTAAGCATACTCACAACAAGGTAAAATAGTAATTGAAGAAAAACATAAAAAGTTATAAGTAAATTCTCAAGCTACTTTGTTATGTGTAATATACAGGGTGTCCATAAAGTTTGTGTGCAATTTGCTATATTAAACTATTTTAAATTGCACATGAACTTTATGGACTTTAAAAGCTTCTTATTGTTCAAATGCTATTTTATAAGCTTTTGGTCTTCTTAAATGATTAATAAGAAAATATGTCAGATGACAAAAAATCTATAAGTGGTATACATATTAGTTAAACCATTTCCCAAATAAGTTCACAAGACTATTTTTCACTGGGCTTTCTTGAAAGTAGAACAAAAAACCTGGATTTTTTTTTTTTTATTAAGTCATTTGTACATAGGAAAACCTCGGTCTTTGAATAGTCATTTTTTGTAAGGAAAATAACTTAGAAGCCAAGGAATAGGGCCTGGTAATTAATTAAAGAGAAAAAATTGAAAGCCCAGAGGTGGAAAATGGTTACTATTAAACGTAAGAGCAGGACTGGCTACACAATTTACGTGGCTCAGTGTAAAATGATTTGAGACTGGGTCATCAGAACATTAAACGAAGTACAGAGCCTGGGAGTGTAAAGGTCACATACATCAAGCCAGCCTTGGGTAAGAGATTTAAAGTTCATTTAATAACAACGTGGAGCCTAGAAAGAGTGACAGAAAGGACGTATTTGTCTAGATATTTGTAACAAAAAGTAAAAAGAGAGAGAATATAATTCTACCTTTTAATCTTGGTTATTTTTAAACGATAATTAATTTTAATTTCCTAACACCAAAATCTCTTAAGTGTTAGAAAATTAAAATGCACGCTTTCAAATATTTGTCTTTTTGTGCACCCAGTATTTCACTAATAAAGCCAGGGCAATTTATATTTGAATTATGTATATTTCTATATTTGAATTATCCTTTTAAAACAAACTTACATTTCTTCATGTCTTTTAGAGAGGCGAATTTCTTGAACAAACAAGGAAGTCATCTTTAATCAAAGCTGTGTGTAAGCTTTCTGCTAAATAATAAAAACATTTAAAGTTACTTCTATCACGTCCTCAACTTTGCAACATTCGATTACTTTCGTACTTCAACTCAAAAGAGAAAATAAAACTTAAGATGTAATAATGTTTAAAATGAAGGAATGTATTTAAACACATTTTTTATTCAGGATGCATAGTTTTTCATTTGTCGGATGCTTCTTAAGAACACCGTGAATCAGGTAAATTCAACACATTCCACATTTCCCACTCTTTTTTTCCTCTCAGACTCTAACCTCACTCTGAATTAAAAACAAACAAGCAGCTGGTACTAAGACTAGTAAACATTTATGCTATCAACAGACAGTAAAAACATCCACTCCATAAAATTCAACATAGAAAGACCATCCCTTATGCATGTGCACACACACAGAGAAAGGCAAACAAGTATGAGAACCAACTGGAAATTCATGGTCTTTCTTTTGTTGGAAGACTGCCCAGTTCTACCATCTCTCTTCTAAACAGGAAAGTATTTTTCATGCATAACTTCAAGGAAAAGTACAATACGTTCCCTTATCTTACCCTAGCTGCTCAGCAGTCAATCGTCTGTGTTTAGGAAAACCCATTTTTGATGGCACACTTTACAGGACGAGCTCACCTTGGCTAAGAGACCGGGGCATCACAGAGGTCTAGTGAAATGCTTTGAAGGCCCCAAGCAGGAAGGCTGGGTGCAAAAGCTTGCCCCTAAGGGAGGAAGAAACAGGAATACAATTCCTTCTTGCAATGAGGCTTTCCTAAATTTTGCAAAATTAAATAGTGGTGGTCTATGAACCGCCTGAGTGCCTAACGCTCATAGAAAGCAGACGCCTACTGAGAGCAGGGCGCCGAGCCCCGCCCCATCGGGTTTCCTGCTCCAGGGGCTGCGTCAGGACTTCAGCACCGAGGACAGCAGCCGCTCCCAGGCCTGCCGCAACCGCACTCTCCGGGAAAACCACCGCAAGCCAATCCTCGCCGTCTTCCTGTCAGTTTCGCTTTGCAACGGAGCCAATCAAAGCAGTGTGCGGGAAATCCCGGAAGGTCAGCTCAAGGTAACTTTTCCGTGTTGCTCGTCAGCGGCACTTGTCAGAACTGAAGCCAGATTCTCCCCTCTGAACCGAAGATCCGCACTGTCTCAGAGCCGTCTGCCCTCTCACCGCCCCCACTACCGCTTATACCCGAAGGACTCGCGAACTTCCCTCCTTACTTTGGCTCTCGCCTTAACAAGATCCTCCTCGCTGGTCCTGCACGCACCTCTACTGCAGTCAGACAGTCAGTCCCCTCTCCCAACCCCCATAGTTGCGGCCCTCACTCACGCAGCCTGCCTCTCAGCTCTTCCGGGAAGGCGCGGATTACGGCGGCGGCGCTGGGCCCTCCAGGCGGGCCTGGGCGTGGCCACGCCACTATCTTTGCGCACGCGCGAAGCGGGCTGACGTCATCGCAGCTTTATAAAATGTGGCTGTCCTGCACCAAGGGTTAGTGAGGTGTCGGTGCGGTAACCAGGAGGCCGTGTAATACACGGCGCGCGGGAGGGTGGCCAGGAAGGGTTATTCAGATCACCGGGGAAAATCCATTTATTGGTGACTAAAACTCAAGGCCTTTTAAAGGGAGACCTGCATTTAAAAGGGATTCGAAGAAAGAAGCTGGTTTCTTTGAAGCTAGAATGTCCCAGTAGACTGTATAAGTGGGGGAAAACTGCAAAGTAGTACAAAGTGTTAGAATGGAATTTTTGCAATTTATTCAACAAATGCATGTGAACCCTGGGCGTCCCATATTCAGCAAAGCAGCAAGAAGCCGTTGCCCAGTTGCAGTTCGAAACCCCCACGGGGACAATATTCATCCATCGTGTCTTGGGTTTTTATTTAATCAGTCCTCTATGTGGGTTATATCGTTGAAAGCCCACAACGCTCCATGAAATAGTTACCATTATCCTCATTTGACCAAGGAAACAAGTTTGGTTAGTCTGGCACACTTTCAGGGCTCTAAAGTGCGTTCTTAAACGCCTTTTTTCTTCCTTGAAACAAACGGAGTCGGTAGTATTAGTCCTCTGATTTCCAGAGGAAGAAACTAAGGTTCAGGAGAGAGAACATTTTGTTTGTAAAAGTTACTCTTCAGTTTAGTGGAGGGCAAAGGGCTGGGACACCAATCCAGTTTTTTTTTTTTTCTCTAGGAGTATCTGCATAAAATTTTCTTTCTGCTTCAGGGACTATTGGATTTAACGTTTCCTTTGCTTGCAACGCCCCTTCCCCAGACACTATCTTAGGTTCAGTTCCTTAATAATAGATGTCCACCTCCTGGTTTCCTGTCCTCCTGCTTAATTTTTCTCTACAACACAGTAACACTCCATGTATTATATAATCACTTCTTCATTTGTTTCCAATTCATTGGAATTTGAACTTCCCAAGAACAGATCTTTTTTCTCTTCGATTTTTGGCTGTATCCTTCGCAACTAGAACTGCTTGACATATAGGTGCCCTGTACTTATTTATGTATTTATTTTCTTTTTTATTTTTGAGACAGAGTCTCACTTTGTCACCCTTGGTACAGTGCCGTGCTGTCATACCTCACAACAACCTAAAACTCTTGGGCTCAGGCAATTCTCTAATCTCAGCCTTCCCTGGTACCTGGGACTACAGCCACCAGCCAAAAGGCCTGGCTATTTTTAGATACGAGGTCTCACTCTTACTCAGGCTGGTCTAGAACTCCTGAGCTCAGGCTGTCTACCCACCTTGACCTCCCAGAGTGCTGGGATTACAGGCGTGAGCCACCTTACCTACCCTCCCATATTTTTGAATGCATGGATGAAACAATTTCCTCCATTGAAATTTCATCATAATTTGAGGGAGTTGTAGTCAAGTAATAAGAACTTTGATTTCACTGTTCTACATCCTTACCACTTAGTAAAGATGGAATACAGACCATTGAGTGGTCCTGTGTTCTAGAAATGAAATAGAACTTTTGCAAGGTTACAGGGATTCTTGTTTATGTTTTATAAGGATTTTTCTTAAGTTGGTGATGGGTTGCATGAAATAGAGAACTGAGAGATTGTACATTATGGGATGTGTATATTGCTTAAGACCCACTTTGCTGACCTCCTGCTTTGTGTAATTTTGCATAGTAACATAGTTGGGTCAAATCCAGCTCTTTCAACTCTGAGCCTGGCTTTTTTAGATTATTGTCTGCCTTAGCTGTGAACCAAGGAAATTCTCTTGTAGTTTTTAGGAGAATGGTAACCAGAAATACATCACAGACACTTAGAAGTTATCCAGATATACTTTGGTAATTTATGACATCTGATAAAAGTGCTTACTCTACTTCTAGGTCTGCTGTGACAGCTGCCCTTCTCAGGACATAGCCCACAGTTGATCCTTTTCTGTGAGACTATCCTTTTCATCAGACTATTTCTGATGAGGAAAGCTCTCTGGAAACTACTTCTGTATTTACCAGTTAAGTCTGGGTATTTTCAGGTGGTGCCTGTGGCTCAAGGACTAGGGTGCCAGCCCAATATACCAGAGGTGGTGGGTTCAAACCTGGTCGCAGCCAAAACCTGCAAAGTTTGGGTACTTTCTGGAATGAGGTATTATTCATGCTCTGCCATGAAAATTATTGCAACCTACTCAGTAACACTTGACCTGTAATGGGACATTCTGTAAATGTATAGGGAAATTAATTTTTTTCAATCCTTGGACTAGTTCTGGGTAACAGCATACTACAATTATTCCTTTAGCCTCATATAATCTTTTGTAATTGTCCCCTTAAGTTCATTAGGGGACAGTTTCACAATGTAGAAATCATTGTGTCAGTTAGTCATAAATTCTATAAAGATGTATGTATTAAACACCTATAAGAGACAGTGTGCCCGTAAGACCCCAGAATCTGGCTGGGCTTTTCAGATATACACAAAAAGCTAAGAGATAATAGCTGACAATATAAAAAAGGCTTTTATTGAGTGCTCATCCTGCAACAAGCACTTTGTATGAATTATTTTATCTAATTCTCGAAAAAACCCTATGAGCAAGGGTGCTGAGCTCTTGCTATTCCTGTTTTTATAGCTAAGAAAATTGAAGCTTAGTATTGATGCAGGACATTTGGCACCCCAGCCAGTTCAGCGGAGCTGGCGGACCTGCCGCCTCCACCTTGGCAGTGTTGGTACACCAGCAGCTGGCTGAAGAACCAGCGGGCTGGATGACAGGCAAGGAGGGGGACCTCCAACCCTCACTCCAATAGCCAGAGGCTCCAATAGCCAGAAAGGCCAGACAACTGCAGAGGAGACACCTGCACCTTGGTGTCTCCTTCACTTTACATTTAGGACTAAATAGGGAAGCCCCATTTCCTATGCCTAGGTCAATTTCATGTGAATTTCCTAGGCCTCAATTCCAGGAATGGACTCTGTCCATTAATTAATACATTCATTCACCTTGCCCCAGCTGAAGGGATTCTGTTCATTCATTGATACATTCATTCACTTTACCCTGGCGGAAGGGACGGTGTTCATTCATTTCCTGGCCAAGGAACCCATACACCTATATATACCCCAAGACTAAGAGCATAAACGCGGAGATGGGGGAAGACTGGGAGAGAAACAGAGAGAGCTTTTCTCTCCCCACTTGAGTTCTTTCTCTCTACCAGGAGCTTTAGTGTTTTTTGTATTCTTTTCTGTAAATAAATTCTGTCTTACCACTGATCTGTGGTCTGCGAATTTATTCTCCAAATCACCGAGACCAAGAATCTGAAATTCCGGTATAAGTATGATTTATTTAAAGTAACACTACTAGTAAATGAACTCCAGCTTGTTTAATGTTAGTATTCTATATATTCTTAAGAATACTTATTTTATCTTAAGAATGTTTAATTAAAAAGTATCTTCAGATTATGAGGATGATAGAGAAGAAAGGAGAGGGCACTTTGGAAGGAGAAGTGGGCTTTGAAAAATAGGTGGGATTTGGAAGTCTGATTGTGTCATCGTGTGTGGCAGGTGGCAGGAGAATGTGGTGCGGGGTGTTCTAAGTGATGGGAGCAGTTGCAGAGTAACGTGTGTGAGAGTACATGTAGTGTGAGGCCCTGTGGAAAGGAAGCTTTGAGAAGAATGTTTTCTCATTTTCCCCAGTTTTGAAGATTTTTATTTCCAGTGTGAGAGAATTTGAAAAATGGAGGTTAGACAGTAGTAAGGAGAAGGAATTATTGGAGGAGGTGAGACAGGTGAGTAGAAAACAGAAATGAGAACAGTCAAGGTAGGCTTGAGAATGAAAAAGGAGGGACAAGCTTTAAAGAGTGGGAGATTCTGAAAAGAGTTGCAGAATCCTTAACTGTTTCAAGGACCCCAAGTTGCTAACAGTAAATTCTGTTCCAGTTTGTATAGAGGCCATTCTTTTAGACACTCTTTGAGTTCCCTTTGGGTTGGTGAGTACTAAGAAAATAAAGTGCTAAGAAAAAAATGCATTTTTTTCTGTTTAGCTAGTTTTTCTTCCTATGTCAGGAAATCCTGGATGAAATTTGTTAAAGTGGGTCCAATTGCCTGTATGTCTGCTTTTCTTCACTTTGAAGTAAAATCATTAGAATTTTACCTTGTTTCATACTTGTCTGTCCATTTTATTATGGTAAAATATTCTCAGTTCAAAATATATCTGAAATGGTTTAAATTGGTCCTTGATGGATTTTGACCAGAGAATTTATAACCAGATACCTCTTTAGGAGCTTTTGTTAGTGAACTAGCTATCACTTTAGGTCCAATCAGATAAAACACTGCAATAGAGAAATCATTATCACAGCTGGTGCCTGCACTGTAGCTATTTATGGTTAAGAGAACAGGGTCTGTAGCTATTTATGGTTAAGAGAACAAGGTCTTGCTGATAAAACTATGCTCAATCCTAGAAATCTCAGTGAGAATTTACATATGCCTCTTCCTTCCTTGGAAAAGCAAGTTATAAACCTCACTAGTTCTAAAATTCATTTGAGGAAGGACTAGAATTTTTTGAGAGCTCACATGATAATTTTTAGGACAAAAAAACTTTTTGAGACAGAATCTTGTTCTGTCACCCAGGGTAGAGTGCAGGTGGCCTGACTTAACTCCCTGCAACCTCACCCTCCTGGGCTCAAACAATCTTCTCGTCTTTGCCTCCTTAGCAGATGGGACTACAGACTCAGGGCACCACGCCTGGCTAATTTAAAAACATATTTTTTGTAGAGATGGGGTCTCACTGTATTACCCAGACTGGTCATCAACTCCTGGGCTCAGGCTCTTACCTCAGCCTCCCCAAATGCTGGAATTATAGGCATCAGCCACTGTATCCAGCCAGGAAATCATTTTTCTGTCATATTGTAGAAGCAGATGGAAAGCTTCCCTTTCACCCTCTTTGAAACTTTAGTGGAAATGATTGGCAATACCCATAGACAAATCATAGAGAAAAAATGGCATACAAATGTATTTAATGTGCTCTTTTAAACACAGGAGCCATATAAAATATGAGACTCAAAGAGGGGTTGGATCGTTGAGGCTTAAATAACCTCCTCAGAAGGGAGAGGGAAATGGTGAAGAGATGCTGTGGGCAATTTTTAGCAGGATAGTAAATGGTTTTAGGGAAGATGAATGGGCCTGGGAGACAGAAATATTAACTTGTAAATGATTCCCTTTGGAATTTGCTTGAGCCCAGCAGGCAGATGAAGTCTCTCCAGATGTGGTTATATTCCTCAGTCTCTTCTCCTGGAATAGGTAATGAAATTTCAGGGTGGCCATAGAAGGCGATTGTGTCAGGTCTCAAGGCAGCTAAGGGGTGGGAGATGGGTAGGACAGAAGAAGCCAGAAAGTAGTTTCTAAGGTCTTTCTGTTTGAATTCAAAGTGCTTTGGAGGGTTTTGTTGTTGTTGTTATTGTTTCTGAAACTCAACTGTATGTACAGTAAATATGCTCCTTAGCTTACAATGGGGTTGCCTCCTGAAAAACCTATTATAAGTCAAAAATACCATAACTCAAAAATGCACATAATACCCCCAAACCCCTTGTAAAGTAGAAAAATCATCAGTGAAACTGTCGTAAGTTGGAGACCACCAGTGCTTTTTACTTAACCAAATTTTCATAATTTAAAGTTCACACAAGTCCGGGCATGGTGGCTCACACCTGTAATCCTAGCACTCTGGGAGGCTGAGATCAGGTTTGAGACAAGCCTAAGTCAGAGCGAGACCTTGTCTCTAAAGATAGCCAGGTGCTGTGGTGGGTGCCTATAGTCCTACTTGGGAGGTCGAGGCAAAAGAATCTCTTAAGTCCAAGAGTTTGAGGTTGCTGTGAGCACTCTATGGCACTCTGCCAAGGGCAAAAAGAAATGCCACACCATGGCACTCTACCAAGGGCAAAAAAGTGAGACTCTGTCTCAAAAAAAATAAAGTTCACATAAACCTTCTCTCTTAAACTGACACCCTTCCAGCTGTGCATAATTGATAAAAAAAACTTTTTTTTTTTTTTTTTTTGTATACAGAGTCTGGCTCTGCCACCCTCTGTAGAGTGCCACGGTATCATCGTAGCTCACAGCAACCTCAAACTCTTGGGCTCAAGTGATCCTCTTGCCTCAGACTCCCGATTAGCTGGGACTACAGGCATGCACCACCATTCCTGGCTAATTTATCTACTTTTAGAAGAGATGGGGCCTTGCTCTTGCTTAGGCTGGTCTTGAACTCCTGAGCTCAGGCAATCCACCCACCTAGTCCTCCCACAGTGCCAGGCCAATAAAAGCATCTTTTTTTACAATCTTGTGTCCTTGATTTTCCAGTTACTCTCGGTACATTCATTAGTCACTCTATGATTGTTTAACCCAGACTTTTCTTGAAGTAGGCACTTTCCTGTCTGTTTCTTTTTCTTCTCCCTTGTTTTTTTCTCTTTTTTATTGTAATCCTGTAGTAACTTTATCACTAGTCCACTATGGAGCATGCAATTAAAAACCTTTTTGAATGCATAATTGACTGCTGTGCTTGGAGAGCATTGTAGTAGCCATTCCCCATTTCTTTAAAGCTCTGCAATTGTGTTTATTGCACACATCCAAGATCCTTTGCCCCATCATTGTTTGCTATGTGCATCCACTTGAAAATTCATATCATTTCCTCTGAAAGAATAAGGGTTAGAGTGTTAGTGGATCGCGACTTCTTTGTTTCAGTGTCTAATGATGTGTAAAAATATCATCAGAAAAGACTGTTGTGGATTAATGCTTTTCAAAAAACTCACCTATACCCTTTATGTGAGAAAGCATAAAGAAACTGTTTTACTTAACTTTTTGAATGCTTTGTGAATACATTTCTTCTTTTGCTAGGGCATTGAGTCATTTTCAAATCTGATTTAATTTTTCTTTGAAGTATTCCTTTTTTATTTTCACTTTGTTAAATTGAAAGGCTGAGTAATTGTACTGATGGTTTATTTTTATAAACTCTCTCCTTAAATTGGGATAGGAATGCCACTTTTAACATAAGAATATTACAAAGTTTAATTAGTTGAATATGTACTAGGAATTTAGCTAATTTTTCAGACACATAAAAATGAGATAGCTTCTGGATATCTTTTTATTTGGGTCTTCTGTTTTTGGACTCTGAAAAAAATACAAATTGTAGGCCATAAAATAGACTGTATAGTTAATATACAGTTTTTAATATTATTTCCCTAAGTTCAAATGTATATAGGTTGTTTATACAATAAATAATGATGTTTAAATTAGCTGAAAGGTGAATCTCAATTTTTAGTTAACTTAAAATATTTGCAGCAGGTGGAAATGTTAACAGTAAATTGAAAAAGTGGATAAATAACCATTTACAGTTTTGTTGTCTGAAGAATATTTGTTTGATCTAAGATAAAGATTAAACATGTTGGCTTATATGGCCGAAAATTTTGATGAGGAGGTGTAGAGGGGAAAGAAAATGGATTCATTTTAACTCTAGATGGCAGTTAAACACAACTAACAAAGACTAACTTTTTTAAAATACAGAAACAAAAATAAATAGTAAAACATATATATACACACATTCTGTTTTACTATCCAGTTAATTATATTCTCAAAATGATGTCTTGGATTGATATTAGTAAACAAACATGTATAAAATGTAATTATATACAAGTGAAATAAATAGTGGAGGCCTGTAATTGCAAGATTTTTTTTCAGCTGGTAATATGCATACACCCGTGTAATGGTTTATATTGCTTGTATTTTATTTTGTCACTTTTACTAACATTTAGTTCAGTGCAATTTCATTTTATGTACAATTATTTACCAGTATCAATTCAAACCATATGCCACTGGGAAAACTATTAAACAGTTAATGTTTTGAAATGTTTAAATAGAAGCAAAGCCTATTTTCTTGAAAAAGTGTGTTCCATGAAAGTCCACTCTAAAATCTGGCATAGATATCCATACATGTACATTTGAGATCAGATTTTCCTTTTGTTTGCTTTGCTTTTAAAACTACATTATATATATACACACATTTACATATATATATATACACATACACAATATATGTATGTTTTGAACTAGTAATGTTAGTTTTTTGCTTTCTGGGGTAATAAGATTATGTTTTTGATAATATTTATAAGGGAAAGGGAAGCTTGTCAGATCATACTTTGTTCTCATCCTGTGGTCAGAGCTGTCTGAATTTACTATCATTTGTGTAAACTTGTAGAGTGTAACTGTCTCATATTTATGATTAAAATACATTGGCATGATGTCTACCAAATAGTACAAAAAGAACTTAAGTAGACCTAAAAAGTCTCATTTGACTTGTTAGATGACTTAGGAAAGGATAGAAGGAGAGGATATATACTTTTTTCGTTTTTTTTGTTTTTTATAGAGATCGAATCTCACTGTGTTACCCAAGGTGGTCTTAACTCCTCACCTTTGGGAATCCTTCCACCTCAGCATCCCTAAATTCTAGGATTACAGGTGTAAACCATAGCACTCAGGGCAGTGCCTGTGGCTCAAAGAAGTAGGGCGCCAGCCTCATATACCGGAGGTGGCAGGTTCAAACCTGGCCCTGGCCAAAAACTGCCCAGCTGCAGCTAGAATGCAGTAGAGTCATCATGGTTCATTGTAATCTCAAACTTCTGGGCACAAGCAATCCTCCTGCCTAAACCTCCTAAGTAGCTAGGTGTGCATCATCATGCCTCACTATTTTTTTTCTATTTTTAGTAGAGAAGATAAGTCACTTTTTCTTTTGCTGGTCTCAAACTCCTGAGCTCAAGCAATCCTCCTGCGTCAGTCTCCCAGATTGCTGGGATTATAGGTATGAGCCACCATGCTGGAGCCAGGATATAATATCTTTAAAAAAAATTTATTGCAAAAAATTATTTTTTTTTATTGTAGATATTATAACTAAATACTTTTGAAAGGATTTATTTGATTTGTTTCTCATTTCCTATATTTAGCAATTTATACCATGGACAGCAGCTTATGCCTGAGGTAAAGGGCCTTTGTCCCTCCTCTTGTAAACCTTATGAAGTTTCTGTAAGGAATGTTGCTGACACAAAGGTGTGGAGGTGCAGGTCAGCCTAGTGGAATCTAGGACCTCATGGAATACTTCAGACCTTGGAAAGTCATTTGCCTTTCAGGTTGGTTAGAGAATAAATGTTCAATAGAATCTCTAAGAGATCTGATCATATTGTACAGAGTTCCTGTGTGCAGGCCTAATTGGGACCAAAGACCCCCATTCTTGGCAAAAGAAAACACCTCAAGAAAATGGGGAAAATAAAAAAGTAAGCTAAGCGAGGCAGAACAAAGGAAAGTCAGCTAGTTTACCTTTAAATCAGCCACTGCTAAATTTTCTATCTGAGCAAGTTTCCTACTTTTCCTAGAAGCCTGGCCTGTTGAGAATATAGCTTGTAACCACCCATTGTCTATCTTTTGTTGTTTCTAACTTTACATTTCTTCAGTTGACCTGCCAGATCCATATGTCTTAAAACATTCTGAAGGAATAATGGCCACAGAGGATGCTGTGTGCATGGCCTTGCAAGGAACATTAACTAGGCCATCCCTGCTCAGTTAACAGTCAAAGCAAATATCCATTGTGGAGATGTTTATTTGGCTGGGGCAGAGATTAAGAGAACAACTCAAGCCCTGAAATGTGGGTAGGAGGTCTTATATCCCTTATCACATGGGAAGACCCTCTGTAGTGGTGATGAGAGGAAAATTCCTCTTTCTTACCAATTCTTCATAGGAGATTGATGCCAGTGATGTTTTACTTCACAGTGAACAAGCAGGTATTAACACCCCCCTAAGAGTCTGTGCATGTGACCACAGACAGGAGGCTGCCCCCACATAAGGCTCAGGTTCCAGATTTCTCAAGACTGCTCAGACCCTTGAAGTTAATGATTATAGAAACAATAGAAGCTGATATGGAAACTGCTGATGTCTTTGTTCCCTTCTTCAGCTTACCCTCTGGACTGATGAGCAAATAGCCTTCAATAAAAGTTGAGTAGAACTGACACTGGGGGCCACCCGCCAGAAACTCACAAACAGTCAGTGGTCCCCTGTGCTCCCACCTTTGAAAATTCTATTCTGTGTATCTTGTCTATCTTTTGTGTCTGTCTTTTGCCACATGGATCTGGCAGGTCAACTGAAGAAATGTAAACAACAAAAGATAGACAAGATACACAGAATAGAATTTGGACCCTGGCATGGACCCTGCCCCTGGGGTGGGACCTGGGCACCTGTGCCTTTAGAATTATTTCCCCACACTCCAGATTCTGTTTTTTGGGGTTTTTTTTTTTTTTGAGACAGAAGCTCACTTTGTCACCTTGGATAGAGTGCCATAGCTCACAGCAACCTCAAACTCTTGGGCTCAAACAATCCTCTTGCCTCAGCCTCCAGAGTAGCTAGGACTACAGGTGCCCACCACAACACCTGGCTAGTTTTAGAGACAGGGTCTCCCTCTTGCTCAGGGTGGTCTCAAACTCCTGAGCTCAGGGGATCCACCCACCTCGACCTCCCAGAGTGCTAGAATTATAGGTGTGGGCCATCATGCCCAGCCTCAGACTCCAGACTCTTAATGCACATAGCAGGTGTTGGTTCACAGTAGGTTCTTGACAAATGCCTGTTGAATATATTATGTTGGCAAAAGGGTCAATACTTTATTTATTTTCTTTTTAAAGCAATATGCAAACAGTCCCATGTTACTCAAAAAATGAAATAATGGAATTTATCCACTTATTTTAGAGAAGTTTCTGCTAAAATTTTATAACATTAAATAGAACTTCTGCTAACATTCAAGATTGTTGCCTTGCAAGAATAAAAGATGCCAGAGCAGCACCTTTTTGCAGGTTAAGACACCTGGAATTTCATGTGAAATCATCTTATTTTAGTGTTAGCAACAAAATCAAAGGAAAAACAATAAAAAATTTAAAACATCCCAGCAGACTGTTTGCAACCTTTAATGTAAAGCACTCTCATTTTTCAGCTTATTTTAAAATAGCATATATTATAAATTTGCTTAAAATCTTTGAATTATGATTGTAATCATTGTTATTTCTTTGAGCTTACAATTAAATTATTTTAAAATAACATTTTAGAGTCTTTCTAAAAGTCTTTAATTTCATATGTACCATTAGTATCTTGAGTAATATCTATGGATATCTGATCCTATCCTTTGCATTTTGATTTTTCCTAATTTCATTCTGAAATAGTAAACTTAAATTAAATTCTGGGAGTACCTTGCTATAGGTATTATATGCCACCTAGTTGAGTCCAGAAATCTAAATACTAAAGAAATGTGTGATAGCTTCTACTTTTTTCCTTTTACAATGTTCTCTGTATACATTATAGTGATTCTTTAAAAAACAACATAAATCAAAACATGTAACTCCCCTTCTTAAACCTTGTGGTGGCTTGCCATTGCCCATTTCAAGAACTTTTCATTTGATGTTCCCTTTGCCTGGCATATCTTTTATAGAGCTTTAGATGTTTTTCACAGGTCACTCCCTGAGAGAGGTCTTTGTTGCCCACTGTGCCCACAACAATCCCTTTCTCTATCATTTTCTATCTTATCTTTTTTTTATAATAGTCACCTCTACTTGATATGTGTTTGCTTACTTATCTTTCCTGCCACTGGCATATAAATTTCATGAGGGCAAGAACTGTGTCCATCTCACTGAATGCTGTATCCTCAATAACTAGGATAGGGCCTGTCCCTATTCTGTTTATCACAATTGTAAAATAAATGAATAAATAAAGTCAAGGTAGCCACTCTGACATTGAATGGTAGAAGAAGGATCTCATGTTTGGAAAGGGCTGCAGAGGTAAAGCTGTGAAGACATTAGGAGTTATAATGCAGGTACCTTGGTGCTGTACATTTGACACATTTGCTTATCATGTAACTCATCACTTGATAGCTTTTTTCAATTTTAGAAATGTGGCTTTCTGTATTTTATGATAGGATTTAAAACTGGTATGTTAAATATGCTTTGTAGAACATTTACCTAAATGACTTACTCAATTCATGAAGTGTGATTTTTTTGCATGTGCACTTAAATTAATACAGAATTTATTAGGAAGTTGTCCTTTTTGAAACAACAATATAATTTTCACATTTGAAGTTCACTGCCTGGATGTGGCTTTTCCTCTGGACACTGCTTGGAAAGGCTATCGCCTGAGTTCTCCCTCTGTGACTTCTTTCTCCTTTGCTTCTTAGCTGACCAATCTACCTTCTGACTGATGCATTCTTTAAAGTTGTTAACAAAATACTCACAACTGTAGTCCTAGTACTCTGGGAGGCTGAGGTGGGTGGATTGCCTGAGCTCGGGAGTTAGAAACCAGCCTGAGCAAGAGTGAGATCCTGTCTCTAAAAATAGTCGGGCACTGTGGCGGCACCTTTAGTGCCAGCTACTAGGGAGACTGAGGCAAGTGGATCACTTGAGTGCAAGAGTTTGAGGTTGCTGTGAGCTGTGACACTAGGGAACAATACTAAGGGAGAAGAAGTGATACTCGGTCTGAAAAAAAAAAGTTAACAAAATAGCTAGCCACATGTCTGTGAAGAAATTTACATGATCAAAGGGAAAATGAGAAAAAATAAAGACAATGTGTAAGTTTTATGAAAATAAAATAAAGTTTTATGAAAAGAAAATAAAGCTAAATTTATTCAATGTAAGGGATTTTATTCTAAGATTGTGTGGTTCTTATGCTCTTGACTGTTAAAAATGCCTATTTGATGGTAACCTTACTTGGCAAAATAAAATTTGGACACCAAAAAAAAAAAAAAAAAAAATCGTGAGTCACAATAAAATCCTGGGAATGTGTTTTGAATGATATCAGTGAACAACAGACTACATATATGAATGTGGTCCCATAAGATTGTAAATACCTAGTAAAGGAATTATAGGGTCGAATGGAAGGTCTATTTTCAGATCTCTAAGTACTCTCCAAACATCCTTCCAAAAGGAATGTAGTAGTGTGATTCCCACCAGCAGTGTAGAAGTGTTCCCTTTTCTCCACATCCACGCCAACATCTCTGGTTTTGGGATTTTGTCATGTGGACTAGTCATACTGGAGTTAGGTGATATCTCAGAGTAGTTTTGATTTGCATTTCTCTGATGATTAAGGATGGTGAGCATTTTTTCATGTATCTGTAGGCCGTGCGCCTGTCTTCTTTGGAGAAGTTTCTCTTCAAGTCCTTTGCCCACCCTGAGATGGGATCACTTGTTCTTTTCTTGCTAATACATTGGACTTCTCTGTGTAGTCTGGTTATCAAACCTTTGTCGGAGGCATAACTTGCAAATATTTTCTCCCATTCTGAGGGCTGTCTGCTTGCTGTACTTACTATGTTCTTAGCTGTACAGAAGCTTTTTAGTTTGATCAGGTCCCAGTAGTGTATTTTTGATACTACTTCAATTGCCAGGGGAGTCCTTCTCATAAAATATTCACCCAAACGAATTCCTTCAAGAGTTTCCCCTGTACTTTCTTCTAATATTTTAATAGTTTCATGTCTTAAGTTTAAATCTTTAATCTCCCTTAGTTAATGGTGAGAGGTGTGGGTCCAGTTTTAGTCTTCTACAGGTTGCCAGCCAGTTCACTCAGCACCATTTGTTAAATAGGGAGTCTTTTCCCCACTGAATGTTTTTAATTGGCTCGTCAAAGATCAAGTAACGGTAAGTAGCTGGATTTATCTCTTGGTTCTCTATTCTGTTGCAAATGTCTACCTCTCTGTTTTTCTGCCAATACCATGCTGTTTTGATCACTATCGATTTATAGTAGAGTCTCAGGGCTGGTAGCATATTACCTCCTGCTTTGGTTTTGTTTCTGAGTAATGTCTTTGCTATTCGAGGTTTTTTCTGATTCCATATAAAATCAAGTATTATTTTTTCGAGCTCTTTAAAATATGACAATGGAGCTTTGATAGGAATTGCATTAAAATGATATATTGCTTTGGGTAATATAGACATTTTAACACTGTTGATTCTTCCCAGCCTTGAGCATGGTAAATTTTTCCATTTGTTAACATTCTCAGCTATTTGTTTTCTTAAAGTTTCATAGTTCTGTTTATAGACATCTTTCACATCCTTTGTTAGGTAAACTCCCAAATCTTTCATCTTCTTTGGCACTACTGTAAAAGGAATAGAGTCCTTGACTGTTTTTTCAGCCTGGCTATTGTTGGTATATATAAAGGCTACCGATTTATGGGTGTTGATTTTGTAGTCTGAGACATTGTTGTATTCCTTGATCACTTCTAAAAGTTTTGTAGTAGAATCCCTGGTATTTTCATGTCATCTGCGAAAAGTGAAAGTTTGATCTCTTCTGACCCTATGTGGATACCCTTGATCGCCCTTTCTTCCCTGATTGCAATGGCTAAAACTTCCATTATGATGTTGAAGAGCAATAAACACAATGGGCAACCTTGCCTGGTTTCTGATCTAAGTGGAAATGGTTTCAATTTAAGTCCATTCAGTACAATATTAGCTGTAGATGGTCTCTATCAGTTTAAGAAATGTCCCTTCTATACCAATTTTTTAAAGTGTTCTGATCATGAAGGGATGCTGGATATTGTTAAAAG
>CAUYON010127996.1:0-11705 GCA_963573935.1 Arctocebus calabarensis | reverse complement strand
TTTTTTTTTTTTTTTTTTTTTGTAGAGACAGAGTCTCACTTTATCGCCCTGGGTAGAGTGCCGTGGCGTCACACAGCTCACAGCAACCTCCAGCTCTTGGGCTTAAGCCATTCTCTTGCCTCAGCCTCCCTAGTAGCTGGGACTACAGGCGCCCGCCACAGCGTCCGGCTATTTTTTTGTTTTGCAGTTCGGCCGAGGCCGGGCTTGAACCCGCCACCTTCGGTATATGGGGCCAGCGCCCTACTCGCTGAGCCACAGGAGCCGCCCCAATTAGTTAATTTTTTGAGACAGAGTGTCACTCTGTCGCCCCAGGCTAGAGCACATGCTGTCATAGCTCAGAGCAACCTCAAACTCCCAGGCTCAAGCGATCCTTTTCCCTTAGCCTCCCAAGTAGCTGGGACTACAGGCACCAGTCACAGGGCCCAGCTAGTTTTTCTAGCTCCCTTCCTGTGAGTTGTATGCTAGTCCCTGTTTAGAAGCATTCCTGTAAGTTGAATGCTTCTAAATAGGGAACTGCCTGGAACTGCCTGTACACGCCTGCTACCTTACCCTTGCATTCTAATGCCACACAGTAAATTCCTCCTCACCATTTCCCAACAGAGATATTCAAACAAATACACTGTATCATTTTAGCAAGGAAACAAACATTTTCAGCAGAGATAGGGTCTGGCTCTTGCTCGCGCTGGTATCAGAACTCCTGAGCTCCAGGGATCCACCGGCCTCAGCCTCCCAGAGTGCTAGGATTACAGGCGTGAGCTAGTGTGCCCGGCCTTTCCCACCTGATTTTGCACACTAGATTCAGGCTGGGAAAAGGAAGAAAGGGCCCGCAAACCAATAGCAAAAACCCAATGTCTGGTCTGTGATTGGTTCAGGTCAGAGACTTCCAGCTGCCCAGCAAGTTGGGTGGGGAGAATGAGTGACAGCTTAGAGTTGCAAAGAATCCTTAAAGGCCATTTAGAGTACTCCCTGTATATCGATTTTGAAATTATCAATAAATGACATTTCCTACCTCTGTTTGAACATCTCTAGGACTGGGGAACTTGGTGTTTTCTGAGGTAATACATTCGGTTTCTGGCCATCTTTATTAGACAGCTCTTCATATTGGAGTGAGAGCTGCCTCCCTGAGCGCAGGTTCTGATCATTTGAGCAAATCACCTGCATCTTGTTGAAATCTTCTCTTTGCCTAGCTAAGTCGCCATCCTCATTCGATGATTTTGAGGCTCCCAGTCGTCTGTTTTCCTCCTCTTCACAATCCAGATGCCAGGAACCAAAGGCTCACACAATATTCCTGGCGCAGTCTGACTACTCATTCGTTACACGGAACATCATTCTTCTACTGACCATATGACATTTATGGTCAGATTACATCGTTCACTCACCCAGAGTTTCCGGACAGCCTAAACTCAGCTGGTAGAAGCCCCAGCATTGCTTCACTAAGAACTATAGAGATAACCGTGTTTCCAGCCAAAAGTATTTTACTTACTGAAAATTAGGTCCTGGTGACAGGGTGGGATGAAGTAGAGGTCTGAAAGTTATGTGGTATTGTTTTGTGTTGAGAACATTAGTATCTTTTTTTTTTTTTTTTTTTTTAGACAGAGCCTCAAGCTGTCACCTTGGATAGAGTGCTATGGCATCACAGCTCACAGCAACCTCCAATTCCTGGGCTTAAGCGAGTCTCCTGCCTCCACTTCCCAAGTAGCTGGGACTACAGGCACCCGCCACAACGCCCAGCTATTTTTGTGTTTTGCAGTTCGGAAGAGGCCAAGTTTGAACCCGCCACCTTTGGTATATGGGGCCGGCGCCCTACTCGCTGAGCCACAGGCACCGCCCCCCCCCTTTCTCTCTTCATTCCCCTCTCCCTCACCACAGCGTCAGGAAGAAATGACACTGTCTTTGAATAGAGGAAAAGAGAATTCGGTCACTTAAAAAGACAGCATTTTGATTTTTTCCTTTCTCTAGATTAAAAACATTGATTTGCAAATAGTAATTGGATAATTTATGAGGTACAATGTGATGTTTTGATATATAATTATTAATACATTACAAAATTATTAAATCAGGCTAGTTAACAAATATATCACCTCATATACTTAATCATTTTTTGTGATGAAAATGTTTCAAATCTACTCTTTGCAATTTTGAAATATACAATGCACTATTATTTAGTTTAGCCATCATTCTGTGCAGTAGCTCATTAAAGCTTCCTCCTCACTGACATTTTGTACCCTACAAGCAACATTTCCCTTTTCTCCATTCCTCTAGATTTTAAGTAAGAAGTTTTTTATTGCATGGGCTAAAAACTGTGATAAGTCCTGTATCTAATTCAGTAAATATTAATCCCCAGTAGAATGTAAAGAAGATACAATCTGGCAGCTTCTTATAGCTGAATTGAGAACAGGATCTGGTGTGAAATTACATATTAAGAGGTTCACATTCCTGATGGATTTATACAGTCAGCATACTTTGAAAAGATCACTTAGAATTGTGTAATTAACACTCTCTTAAAGGGTTAAACTAGAAAGAAATGACAAGAAGATTGACTGCTATAAATGTATTTATGAAGACAACAGAACAGACTATTTGTTATTAAGAATGTTCTGTAAAAAGTCATGTGGTGAGGGCGGCGCCTGTGGCTCAAAGTAGTAGGGTACCAGCCCCATAAGCAGGAGGTGGCAGGTTCAAACCCAGCCCCAGCCAAAAACTGCAAAAAAGGAAAAAAAGAGTTGTGTGGTGGTTTTGAGCAGATGCTGAGGCCTTTGCTTTCTTTGTACCCCAGTCATGATTAGGTATTCTGCCTCCTCCCACTCCACCCTTGATATTTACTATTCTGTCTACTTCCCTTCTTGGGAATGAAGTTCATACGGTATCTACCTTGCAACTGCATTTGATCATGCAAACATCTGTCCCACTGCACCACTTCAAAGCCAATTCAAATGGGGTTCCTTCCCTTTGCTCTGCCTTTGTTGTTCTGAAGGACAGGTCTTCCAAAGTGCAACTGAATTCATCTTGAAAAAGAAACATAAATACATTTTCCCTGCATTTTCAAGATTTTCCAAAATAAGTGATAGGTATTTTCCTAGTAGGAAAGATAGTTAGGGCAACAAAAACTTTATGAGAGGTAGGATATAAGATAAGCTGAAATTTGTACACTTTCAAAATTTGGAAATCTCTGGACCAATGAATAAAGAATTCCATCAGTATGCATGGAGTCCCGGCTTGGCTTTTCATGCAGACAGCACAGTCATCGTGAGCATGTGCAGCCAGGTATACTGGCTTTGATCTTGGTTCTCTCTTAGCTGGCAGTGGGGTGGATGGCTGTGCCCAACCAATTTGCTAAGAGTTGCCACTTTTTTCTTGCAGAGGGCAGAATTGGTCATGGACAGCAAAATTTCTCTGGCTGTGCCTGGGATGCCTGGCCTGTTTGGCCACATCCGTCCGTTGCCTGAAATTAGCTCTCCTTCGCTCTGTTTGTAAGGAGCAGAGTATACTGTAGGTGGCAAGGCCTTCTGCAATTATAGGGGCATTTCCTGCTCCTTTACAAGTAAACAAACTGCGATAGAAGAGATATTAACTTCTGCCATGGAAGAAACTACTCCGTGTTTGTTTTAAGGAAATATTATTGAAATCATGAGCTTAGAATTTAATACACATATTCAGGAAATATGCTTTTTGTTTAGAGAAAATCGAACCATTAAACCAGCAAAAGTATTTCATGCAGTTTCATTTTAATGGCAGCAGGTCAACACTTGATGGGAAAGTGCTACAGATCTCTCTCTCTCTCTCTCTCTGTATTCATCTTCTTTCTCTCCCCTCAACCTAATCAGTTAAGGGTCAGCTCTCCAACATAATTTCTATTCATTTTATTCAGACAATGAAACATCTTGAGATCCAGTTAAGTGCCATTTGTACCATTGCCGTGTACTGTCAGTGCACACATCGAATAGGAAGTCTGAAAACAGATTCAGCATCTAGCTCCACTATCCCCTAGCTGAGTGTTCTTTAGGTCATTACCGGTTTTCTCGGTTGTTAAATGGGAAGAATGATAATGTTTTCTCTGCTTACCTCAAAGGGTTATTGCGAGGACAAATGAGAAAATACACCTGAACACACATTATAAAATTGAATGTGATCTACAACTGTGAAGTATTGTTGTTGTCAATTGTAATGATAAGCAGAACTAACTTTCCAGATGTGGAAAACAGTATTCATGTAATATGAGTGGCATTTATTGCTCCAGTGAAATTATTAAAGCTCTAGATTTCAGTGTTCACTTCTGTTTCTTGGATAAAAATTGCTGATATCATCTAATATACTTTGTAAAGATAAGGGGTAATTCAGCGGAATTAGATTATGATCTTTTCTTACAATTGGTCACTTCTCCTGAGTATAAAAAGAGGTGATTTCCCCAATTCTGAATAGCTTTTAGGTGATAATACTATAACATTTCAAATGTAAGATAGTTGTTCAGATGTTACATTTTGAGTATTCATAGTTAAAGGAATATAAGACATTTTTGACATTGAGAATTTTCCAAAACATTCTATAATCCTGGATAACAGGGAGATGGGAAAATTTATTTATCATAATTTTTAAAATAACTAATAACAGAGGAAGAGGCATTGCAACCTGCAAAGCAAAATGGGTTCATTTTGGCACACAGGTGCCAAAATGCAATGACTTTGATATTGACTCGCCCTATAAAGACTTGAGAAGCCTGAATAGAGAAGCAATTTGAGATTCAATAAATTATCCAGACACCAAATAGAAAGGCACACAATACCCAGTTTGAGCCCAGGGAAGAAGACTCAGTCTCTATAAATTATAAGAAGAAGTAGGGCAGGAGGAAAGAAGGTAATGAAAGGAGGAAGAGAAGCAATGTTTGTGGGTAACTACTTGGAAAGTATTTTAAATTTTGCAGCTTTAAATTTGTGCCCTAAATGTCCATCCGGGGATAAATGGATAAAGACAATGTAGTCTATATGTACAGTGGAATATTATTCAGCCTTTAAAAAAGAAAGCTTGTCCTATAGGATAACATGAATGAACCTGGAAATCATTACATTAAGTGAAATATACCAGGCACAGAAAGACAAAAACAGCATGATCTCACACATGTGTGGAATCTAAAAATGGTGGACTCGTAGAAGTAGAGAGTAGAATAGTGGTGATCAGAGGCTGGGGGGCAGGGAAGAGAGGAGATAAGATGTTTGCCAAAAGGTACAAAATTTCAGTGAGGCAAGAGGGAAACATTCTGGGGATCTATTGCACATCATAACCATGGGTAATAACAATATATTGCATATTTGAATATTGCTGGAAAAGTAGATTTTAAGTATTCTTACCACAAAAATGATAAGCATATGCAGTAATACATATGTTAGTTTGACTTGGCCATTTCATAACATATTCATATTTCCAAACATCTTATCCACTATAATTATATGTAATATATCATTTTTTAAATTATAAAAATTAATTTTTCAGAACTCATAATTATTGACAGAGGATTATTTAATCTTGGAAATAATCACTGTGAGTCCCAAAGGAGACACATGAGTATAAAATAAGACCTGAAAACTGAAACTGGTTTGGCAGTGGGCAGAATAAATTTGGGAGAGGCCTCGATGTTTTTCCATGCTGCATGAACAATTTACAGAGGTGGAAATTCAGAGGAAACGAGAAGATTAACTTTGTATTTGATGTAGGGTATTAAGAACTTCCTAAAGAGATTAAATCAAAACCTTATTACAATCTCCTAATGCTTTATTAATGTATCAGACATTTTTGGCTTTTCAAGTTTTTCATTCAAACTTGTATTCATGAATATTATTAAACTTCTTGGGATTAAGATCTTTTAAAGAGCCTTGTTTGCAAAGCGCCATTATTCAGTTCTCTGCAGGAATTCAGAAAGCCCTCTGCACATCTACCCCACAGCCCTCCTTATTACACAGGGGCTTACAAAGGTCCTTTAGCATTTTCTTTTTCACTCTTTCTTCACATGCCCCTGCCTTGGCCTACAGTGCTCCCCTTCCTCAGTTCAGTTGTTCAAAACTCATCCCATCTGTCAAGAGTCATTTCTTGACTCTTGCACCTGTATCTTCCCTTCCACCACAAGGCAAGAAACAAAACCTGCAGTAGTCTTTGCTATCTGCAGGTCTGCAGAGTTGGTAGGAACATCTCAAAATCCTACCAACTCCACAGTCCAAAGGAGGAGGTGGGAGGGAACCAAGCCCCTAGACTTACTTATGAGGTAGGTCCTCTGTGTTCCTCATATCAACAGTCCCTCACTGTCTCTATTGGTCCAACTGCCAGGCACGATCATTTGCTTGTATCCTCACAATACTGTGTGTGAATACTGCTGGATGAACTGAGCTCTGTGCAGGCCCCATAATAAAGATTTTCTTGCTTGCTTTCTCTGTGCAAAATATATCATGAGTTGGGAAGGCTGTCTTTCACTTTTTTTGGTAAACCTTCATACCCAACTCATACTGGGTCATATGAAGTTGGACAAGCAAAATACATTCCTATTCAGGGTAGAGGAACTTTGCATCATTGTGCAATGAAAGCAAAATAAATGGGGAACAGGCTCTTGCTGCAGAGCTGGTAGCTTTTCATCCTTATCCCTGATTTCAAGTGTTAAGAGATTCCCAAAACGGTCGCTTCTCCCTCTTTTATCCCTTATGTCCCTTTCTCACACACACCTAGTTGAAATGATCTAATAACAAATTATGCACATACACATTTGTTAAAAGATGTGATACCTCCCATAACATTGCATAAGGCATAGCTTTGCATACATAAGATTTTATTTGTTTCGGCTTTTTGTATGTTCCTTTCTACATGCACCTAAGCATCTTAAGGGTGTAAGTTGTATTTCCTTTACTTTTGTGTTTGATGGAGGGTCTAGTACAGTGCCTTGGAGTGTTCAGTCAGTGATTGAATGCATAAAGGATATAATCAGCATGTATATGTTGGTATATATCCATGTGTTGGCTATTTGCGCAGTTATTTACTGGTGTAACAGGGAAAAGCTGTGAATAAGCCAACATGGAGTGGGACAAAACTGTCTCCAGGTAATGCCCATATAAACCACTGAGGAGGATAATTAACAGAAACGAAGGAGGGGCCAAACACGTTGACCCTCAGCTGTCTGCAGTACACATAGTTGCATGTTCAGGAAGTTTGTGTTAATAGTGTTGCTTTTTTTTTTTCTTTAAAAGACTTTTGGATACCACAGGCTTGTGAATATCAGGAAGGTGCCTATTAGTATTTAAGTGATCTTTACTCCTGCTTATTTCCTAAAAAACAGATGAGGGACTAAAGAGGTTGTGTAAATAACCAGTGGCCTGTAACACCCCAAATACCCTTTTGTTTAGCACAGGTCTGTGAATGAGGTGTCCAATTGCTCCTCCCAGATGTGTGAATTGTTCCACAAATCAATCACTCTATTCAACTAGGAACCTCCTGAGTTAACTTGGCTTATTAACCACCTCATTCTTTGTGTGCTGAAACTGGCAGTTGTTAAGACATCAGATAAACCAGCCAAAGCCTGTTATACTAAAAACAGCAACAAAGAATGTGTTATTTAAATTTAATTTAAACTTTACTTTTTTACTTTTTTTGAGACTGAGCTTTACTCTGCACCCAGGCTAGAGTGCTGTGGTGTCATCCTGCTTTCTATTTTTAGTAGAGCCGGGGTCTCACTCTTGCTCTGGCTGGTATTAAGCTCCTGAGCTCAAGGGATCCTCCTGTTCGGCCTCCCAGAGTGCTAGGTTTACAGGTTTGAGCCACTGTGCCTGAAAATATTAATTTTTTAATATAAAATAAAAAGTTTCTGATAGATTTGCTTAAATTAAATAAATTTTTGTTGCTGGAGATATAATTTTCTTTGTTACATACATTAGATTGGCAGTTCTTAACCTGTGGGTTGCAACCCCTTTGGGGGTCAAACAACTCTTTCACAGAGGTTGCCTAAATACATCCTGCATATCAGATATTTACATTACGATTCCCAACAGTAGCAAAATTACAGTTATGAAGTAGCAATGAAAATAATTTTTTTTTAATCATAGCTGTGTACATTAGTTCAATCATGGAATATTATGCAGCCTTAAAGAAAGATGGTGACTTTTCCTTTTTCATACTTACATGGATGGAGCTGGAACATGTTCTCCTTAGCAAAGTATCTCTAGAATGTAATAAAAAAATATCCAAAGTATACACCCCTAATATGTGGAAATTTATTTATCTTTCATGTGAAGGCTACAGCCAATTTATTGCACAGGAAGATGGGGAAAGGGGAGAGGGAGGGAAGGCGAGGGAGAGGGAGGGGGAGATAGAACAAAGGGTGAGATCACATGTGTGGTACATATTTGAAGGGTCAGGAGAAAACTTCTAAATATGGATCAAAAATGTTTTCACATAGTAAATGAGAAAATCTCATGAATGTTATGTCAATCAGGTTGATGAAAATATCTCAGATTACATGTGAGGCTCGCACACTGTACCCCATGATTGAACTAATGTACACATCTATGATTCAATTAAAAAAAAAAAAAGATGAGTCCAACTTACTTATAGTACAATTGAGATGTGCAAATTTAGCCTAACTTTTTAACATACAGTAAGACAAAATTGTAAAAAGATCTAAAGGAGAAGGAATTATAGGATAAATACATTTAACACAAATAAAAATATAATATTGAACTTGATTACGGAAGAAGGGATCAAAACCAAAAATTGTGTTCAAAGATTTACATAGTAGCTTACAAGTTAATTTTAGAAAAATTGGATATTTATAAAAGAGTAGAAATCTGATTATATTTCAGTTTTCAATTTTAAATATAATTGTTAAATTCACATGAGTTTTCCAACTAGGAAGGTTTAAGCCATCTGTGATGTGGACTGTTTTTACAAAGGTAGGATACTTATCAGATATGTATCTCCAGATCAGAAGTAAGGTTAACACACTAAATGATAAAATTATGTTGGCCAATGCCATGTCATTTATGTAATTGGAATACAATAATATTACCATTTATATGGTACTTACAGGATAAAACACACCAACTGTGGTAGGAATAGAGTATGGAACCAAACTCAAAAATGGATCCTTATAGCCCCATAACAATTCTTTCAAAGTTCTTCTTTGGAACATAGATGACTTTGACTTATTGATAAGTGTATTGAGTACCATTTGAACAAATGAATTCGGATAGATATGGGGTGCAGCCTATGAAAACAAAATTAAATCACTGTTTAAGACACCAGTACAATATCATATGGATTAAATAATAAAATTGAGTTTCATAAACATTTTATAACTGTATCTTTAAAATTACTGCTAAATACTGCTAAAACTAAAAGTGTACTTCGTCTAATCCCTAGATGATTACATTTCTCTGCCTCAATGCCAACCATGAGAAGATATCTCAAATTAAGCCCTATTTATGTTGATTGATACACTTTAAGCAGTATTTGAATTCAATTGACTGTTAGGACTTTGTCATCTTTCCAAATGACTATCGCGGCAGTGAAAATGACAAAGGAATGCCTTTTTATAAAAATGGCAAAATAAATGAAAGCTAATAATTATATTGATGAGATTAATTACAGTGGATTCTAGAGTATTTTAAAACAAGTCACTTTGTGGTCTGTCTACTCACAGCTACAGCCAGGTTGAGAACTGTGAACGTGTCATTCTCTGTTCCAATTGACAGTGAAGGTTCAAAGATGGCCCCATTGGGCTGCAGGAAAGAGACTGTGTGGTCCTCTGGGTGCTGGGTTACGTTTTCCTTTGCTAGATACCGAACTCTGCACAAAATAGAAGTAAACAAAATTCAAAAAAATTGACTTATGTGGACATTAGATCTCAAGTGCCATTCATTCAGTCAACAAATATTTGAACACATGGAATATTTCAGTAATTATACTAAAAAATGGGGTTAAATAAGTCACTTACTATGTATTTCACAGATTAATCAAAATGGATTTCAAACTTGTGAACAGAAAATTAAAATAGCAGAGGAGAAGTGATATAGGTTAGAATGAGAGTTTACACATAAATCACAGAAAAGCAAAACAGACACCAATACACAAAATTCAGATTTGGGGTGATCGGGGGGGAGATGATGGCCAAGACACCATTTGTAGCCATTCCCCATAAATGGTATGAATAGCAAAGAAAAGCGTGGCTAGGCAAAGTAAGTCAGACAATGTCACGTGTAATATAAGAATAGCATTATACGTTTTGGGATATGCAATTGGATTGACTGGATTATTGACTGAGATAGAAGGAGGGTGGTGAAAAATAAAGATTTCAAACATAGAAGGGTCCTATCCCATACTCAAGGGACAAACATTATCCTGAGGGTAAGAGGAAAGAGTAGAGAGGCTTAACAGGGAACTATTGAGAGCATATTTCCTTATATAAGAAAAATCCTCCAAGTTCATAGACTATCCACCTCAGGCTCTTCTACTTTTTTTAGATCTTTAATAAAAATCAGAATATAATTTTTATTATTAAGATCTACATCCATCCTTTTTCCCCTCTCCCGATATATTGAATTAGTTCCAAGCTCCTGGCTCTAACATCTGTAGGTTGCAGAGTACCAAATATATTTTAGGAATGTGGGAAAGGGTGATTATTATGGGGAAATATTTTGCAAGTAGAAGGTATTCACTGAGGAGAAATAAGGTATACAGCATCATTGTGCCCGCATATATAAAACATCAGTTATGCAAGGTGAATAGATAACTAAAGACTAAAAGAAAAGAGGGACTGAAATTTACTCAACTATAGAAAAAGGGTAAATTTCCAAGGGTAGCATTTGAGTATTTTATATCTCTGAGCATAGTTCCTTAGACATCGTGATTTCCAATAAATATATTTCATAAATAAATACATTACTGATTCATTCTATAAAAGAATATTCAAAATAATTCAGAAAGATATTTTATTTTTAATATAATTTAATGAAAATGTCATTATTTATTCTCCTTAGAGTACTATATACATATAAAAAAATGAAAATATGAAACAGCAACCGGGATAATCAAATACAAACAATACATTTTCACTCAAATAACTATTAAAAAACTGGAGTACAGAAGATTAACATTTAAGATTTAAGAATTTTTATTTTCATGATTATTTATGCGTATATCATAATTAAAACAATAGCAAAATAATTGTGGCCCTGTTAGAGAGCTTACCTAAATTGTACTTACAAGATGAAACCAGTAGATGGCACTCACCTAGAGAAAAAAAAATCCTTAAAACTGAGCCCTGCCTTTTGATTGCACTTATAAAAACAACATTATCAGTTTTGTTTGTTTGTTTCTGTAAAAAGTACATTGCACACAAGTATGGGGAAATGTTGGTTAAAAAATCCAAGGGAAGGAATTTTTCCTAAAGTCTTCTCGAGATTACTTTTGTCTTGGCAAAGCAAAGTAAATTAAAAAATAAGTTATGTTATATCTGAGAATATTCTGAAGGCATCACAGCGCCTCCTAGAATGGTATAGGTTGGAATATATGTAGGTTCTCAATCCAGGGTATTCCATTGTTTGCCTCATGTCATATCTTGTCAAAATTTCATCAAACTGTCTTTAACAGCGATAAACCAAATAAACTGGATTTAGGGTAGACTTAATTATAGGGACGCATGTTTATCTCAACACAAAGAAGACTATCAAAGTATTAAC
>CAUYON010127995.1:0-11231 GCA_963573935.1 Arctocebus calabarensis | reverse complement strand
GAAGACTGAGTATGAAAAGAAAAATGTAAATACATGGATCACTATGACAGTTTTGAGACAGACTATTTTATGGGTTCATTGTTTCACTTCCAGGAAACATAGTTAATAGCATCCTGATTCCCTGTGCAAGTTTCTTTCTTTCTTTTTTTTTTTTGTAGAGACAGAGAGTCTCACTCTGTCACCCTCAGTGGAGTGCCATGGCCGTCACACAGCTCACAGCAACCTCCAACTCCTGGGCTTAGGCGATTCTCTTGCCTCAGCCTCCCGAGTAGCTGGGACTACAGGCGCCCGCCACTACCCCCGGCTATTTTTCTGTTTTGCAGTTCGGCCAAGGCCAGGTTTGAACCCGCCACCTTCAGTATATGGTGCCGGCGCCCTACTCGATGAGCCACAGGCGCCACCCCCTGTGCAAGTTTCAACTGGCTTGGTTTAGTGGTGTTGCTAGGAGAGCTTCCTTTGTTTCTATCCACGTGGATTTATGTTTCTGGATTTTTTTTTTTCAGTTTGGCTGGGGCCAGGTTTGAACCTGCCACCCTCAGTATATGGGGCCTGAGTCCTACTCGCTGAGCCACAGGCGCCGCCCTCTGTATTTTTCTTTATCTCAAAACTTTGGTAATGACCTATGTATCGCCTTAATAATTTTACATGATTACACGTTGAAGTAACGCTTTGATATATTGGATTAAATAAAAATATTCATTAAAATTAATTTCACCTGTTTCTTTGGTAGTGTGGCTACTGGAAAATTTAAAATTACACATGTAGCTCTCATTTCTATTGGACAGGGCTGATCAATATTTGGTTCATTTTTAAATGCTTTCTCTGTTTTTAAGGCCTAATGCTAACTTTTAATTTTACCAACCATTGTATCTGTTTTACTCAATTCTTTTTATTTTATTTTTTTTGAGACAGTCTCACTATGTTGCCCTCAATAGAGTGCTGTGGCACCATAGTTCACAGGTTCCTCAAACTCTTGGGCTTAAGGGATTCTCTTGCCTCAGCCTCTCAAGTAACTGGCACTATAGGCACCCACCATGAAGCCGGCTCTTTTGTTGTTATTGTTGTCATTGTTGTTTAGCAGGCCCTGGCTGGGTTCAAATCCACCAGCCCCAGTGCATGTGGCCAGCCCCTAACCACTGAGCTATGGGTGTGAAGCCTGTTTTACTCAATTTTATAGATATTTGTTGAGTGCCTTCGATATGAACAACAGGAAGATGAACTCTCCAGATATTCACAATTTAGTCTGAGAGATAAAGTGAGCACTGATACCCATTATTACTGACAGGAGCACACAATGGAAAGACACAGGTTGGGGGGTAGTAGTGGGGTAGAGGAATTGGGGCCTTGAAGAATGTACAAGATTCTAAAAAAGCAGGAAAAAAAAATTGTCAGACATAGTAAGACAGATCTTGAGAGGTTAAGGAGGGAGAAGCTCTTGAGCCCAGAAGTCAGAGGCTGCAGTGAGCTATGATGACACCACCACACAGTAGTTTAGATAACAGAGCAAGACCCTGTCTCTAAAATATAAATAAAACTACACACAAAAAAGCAGAGATTTTTAGTCTAGAAATTTCAGGTGGATCATGCCAGGGTTTGAATTTTATTATACCAGTGATAGAGGGCCATTGAAGGCTTCGGCAGAAGAGCAATGCTCAAGTTGTGGTCTAAGAATTATTTTAGCAGCATTTTATTGGGACCCACCGGAACTGGAAGAAATTGGGAATGGGAAAGGCAGACACTCACGGGAACCACAAGGGGGAGATGTATAGCTTTCTGCTCCATCACTAAAAGAGAACATACGTGACAAAATAAAATAAAAATTGCACTGCAGTCGCAGATCTCAAAGACTATGTCCTTTGGCATGAGCTGATTTCATGTACCGAGGCGTGAAAGACAATCTACAAATTTATGAGTGCCTTTTTATTTCCCCGAGTGATATCATATTTTGTTATTAAAATGAGCAAGTGAAAGAAAATGAACAAGTGAAAAGAACGGTTATTTTATTCATGGGCACAAAAGTTCAAGAACTAAGTGCTATCCACCCAGTGAAGTCCTCTATTTAAATCTATCCACGTAGGTTCGGCGCCTGTGGCTCAATGGGCTAAGGCGCCAGCCACGTACACCTGAGCTGGCGGGTTCAAATCCAGCCCGGGCCCGCCAAACAACAATGACGGCTGCAACCAAAAAATGGCTGGGCGCCTGTAGTCCCAGCTACTTGGGAGGCGGAGGCAAGCGACTCACTTGAGCCCAGGAATTGGAGGTTGCTGTGAGCTGTAATGCCATAGCACTCTCTCCAGGGTGACAGCTTGAGGCTCTGTCTCAAAAAAAAAAAAAAAAATCTATCCATGTTCCTAAAAAAAAATCTATCCAAGAGACAATCAAAGGGAAGAGAGGCAGCAATGAGACTTGGGGGAGGATTTGGACAGGACCAGAAATTAAAGTGTGATTCTGGTAATAGAAATATAAACATAGCTGAGGTTGACAGAAGGAAGAAAGGAAAATAGAAGCTACAAAGCAGAAGAAGATTAGCACCTGAAAGGAATGAACGAATAGTGGTGTAAAATAGGCAGAACAGTGAAACATAATATATTTTCTTTTCTCTTATAGGCAATTATAGAAAGTTTACAAGACACATCTCAGTATTATCTTCTAATAGAATTTTCTCTGGGACAATATTCTGACCCATAAAGAGTCTTTAATAAACATATGTCAGCAATGTACATCAAATATACCCATGCCTTACAATGTACACATGAAATTGTCTCTTGGTAAAAGGAATCAATTTAGGAAAATCTAAATGTTAAAATGGTTCTAATTGCTAGCTCCAGTACTTGTGCTAAACTACATGCCTGGGGCAAGATTAAAGTCTTCCCCAAAGAGTGCACTTTGAATTTCCATTTAACAGTTTCTACTACCCTTTTTTGTTTGCCTTTTTTGATACTCAAAGCCCAGAGTCTAGATGGGTGCAATGCTGATCACTGTATCATCTTTATCCTTTTTAAAAAAAGGAGTTATGAATTCCCCTAAGCCTTAGTGGTAATACTGTTAGACCAGATCTACAGATGAAGGAAAGGAAGCTCATAAGCTTGGTGAAGGTAGTTGTCATTGTTTCCACTGTCTCAAGGCACAAGTGTGAAATAAGAATCTATGGCTGTCTTTACCTGGTATCACCTGGCTGGGATGAATGAATTCACAGCAATTCTGGGTTTACACAGTGAACACATGTGAGCCAAGGGCTGGTATAGCAGGGCTCCTAAAAGTCCACAGTTACACCACCCTATCCCCTTAGGTCAGTGTCAAAGTTGGACCTTCTTCCTTTTTAGGGTTCTCATAGCCTACTTTGGACCACTTCCTCAATTTGGTTTGAGAAGAGACTATGAAGGGGGCTTCAAGGTGAGAGGCTAGAGAGAAGCCTGACCAGCTGTACCAGGAAGCCTGGAGGGCCCATCAGTTGGGGTATGCTGTAAGCTAGGTGACCAATGACCAATAGAAAGAGACAATCAAAGACCAATAGAAAGGGACAATATTGCCTGGAGGCGCAGAGAGGCCAATGAAAGACTCACAACCAATTTCAATCAGAGAGGGTATTTGCACACCCTTACACCCCCCCCCCCAAGACCTCGCATCTCTACCTTTCACACCTCTGCTTCTTCATGAGAGGGATTCACTTCCAACTCTCTTTGGAAGTACTCTAAACTTTCTCTTTGTTCGTCCTAAATAAAATAGCTCTTTGTTACCCCAAAGCCTGTGCTGGTCACTTTTGCTCTCTATTCACACTGCCTGTGCTGCTCCAGTTTTATTCTCAGTTTCCATTCATTTTTTGCTTTCAGTTATTGCCTAGCCTCTGTTGGACTTTCTAGCTTGGTGAGTAATCGGCCTTGGTCAGCTGGGTTAGGGAACTGGGACCCTGACCCCCAACAAGGTTATAAGCTCCAGCCTTTCAAACACCTGGTGTAAAAAGCAAAAGAATAGTCACCATTTGCTTTTGGTTCTGTTTTTTCAGCTCACCTGCCTTTTTTTTTTTTTCCCCTGATCATACCTCAGATGATTATTTCCACAAAAAAAAAAAAAAAAAAAAAAAAAGTGTTGATAAATGTCAAAATCCCTTAACTAGTAACCTTTGGGGAAATATTATTTCTCAAATCTTTCATGGTTTGGGATGGATTTCATAATCAAAATGTAACTGGGTTTCAGATTGTTTTAGGTGTGTTTTACTGTGGATTGTTTCCCCCAGTGCATGCCCCAAGGATATATAGTAAGACTTAGGAGCAGACTTTTGCTGTCTCCCCCTATACTGACTCTGAAAGGTGAAGGAGTTTGGAATTTTTAGAGAAACTGTGAGAGTGAGACAAGGAAAACCCAGAGGCCCTTGTGTTTTACTTAATGGTAAATAAGGCACAAGATCCACAGAAACCAAGAAACTTCCATAGTTTTGAAAAGAGTGTTTATTTTTTTTTTTATTCTTAGGGATTCATTGAGGGTATGCAAAACCAGATTACACTGATTGCATTTGTTAGTTACAATCCCTCTTATAATTGTGTTTTGCCCCCCAAAGGTGTGTCACACACCAAGGTCCCCACCCCCTCCCTCCTTCCCACTCTTTGCTCTTCCCTTCTCCTACCCACCTCCCTCCTTTCCCCTCTCTGCTCTTCCCTGCTCCTACCCACCTCCCTCCTTTCCCCTCTCTGCTCTTCCTTTCCCCCACCCCCTCCCTCCTTCTCTCTCTCTCTCTCTGCTCTCCTCTTCCCCACCCCTCACTGTGTAATAGGTCATTAATTGTCCTCATATCAAAATTGAGTAAATAGGATTCACGTTTCTCCATTCTTGTGACCCTTTACTAAGAATAATGTGTTCCATTTCCATCCAGATTAAACACAGGATGTAAAGACTTCATCTTTTTTAATGGCTGAATAGTATTCCATAGTGTACATATACCACGGCTTGTTAATCCATTCCTGGGTTGGTGGGCATTTAGGCTGTTTCCACATTTTGGCGATTATAAATTGAGCTGCAATAAACAAACAGTCTACTGCAAGTGTCCTTAGATAAAAGGATTTTTTTTTCCTTCTGGGTAGATGCCCAATAATGGGATTGCAGGGTCAAATGGGAGGTGTAGACTGAGTTCTTTGAGAGTTCTCCATACTTCCTCCCAAAAAGGTTGTATTAGTTTGCAGTCCCACCAGAAGTGTAAAAGTGTTCCTTCCTCTCCATATCCATGCCAGCATCTGCAGTTTTGAGATTTTGTGATGTGGGCAATTCTCACTGGGGTTAGATGATATCTCAGGATGGTTTTGATTTGTATTTCTCTAAAAATTAGGGACAATAAGCATTTTTTCGTGTGTTTGCTAGCCATACATCTGTCTTCTTTAGAGAAGTTTCTATTCATCTCTCTTGCCCATTGCTATATGGGATTGTTGGCTTTTTTCATGTGGATTAAGAAAAGAGTGGGTTTGACTTGGAATACAGAAGGGGTTCATAGATGCTACAAGGAATATTTGGAAAATAACATGGTGATTTAAAGTTAAGATATTAGATTGCAGCGCTAATTGTATCATAACAACAAAAGGACCATAAACAAGTTGCTTATTGACTGAGGGTCAATGTTTTCATCTACAAAATAATGACTAATAAATACACCTACCTCACAGGGTTGCTTTATAAAATGATATGCAAATGTTTTAGATACATAAGTGTCTACCTATGACTTAAGGGTTTTAAGGAAATAACTTTGCCCTTTAGCGTGAGGAGTTAGAAGGGAGGCTAATCAATTAGGAAAAGGGACTGGTAATGACTCAACAGTGTGAGTGTGTGCCTGGCTGAATTGGGTAAGATAAGACTGAATAATTTGGGCTCGGCGCCTGTGGCTCAACAGGCTAAGGCGCCAGCCACGTACACGAAGCTGGCGGGTTCGAATCCAGCCTGGGCCCGCCAATCAACAATGATGGCTGCACCCAAAAAAAAAAAAATAGGGCCGGGCGTTGTGGCAGGCGCCTGTAGTCCCAGCTACTTGGGAGGCGGAGGCAAGAGACTCGCTTGAGCCCAGGAATTGGAGGTTGCTGTGAGCTATGATGCCATTGTGACAGCTTGAGGCTCTGCCTCAAAAAAAAAAAAAAAAAAAAGGAAGAAGAAACAAACAAAAATTACAAAATGACACATACAATCCATTAAAATTTTAAACAATGTAAAAGAAAATGTAATTACATGGAAAGTGCTCACGTTATATTAAAAAAAGAGATTATAAAACAATATATCTCATTCAATTCTTTAACAACCTAACAAAACTAACATTCACTGAGTTCCTGTGTGCAGCAACTATGCCACATTCTTTACATTTATTTTCTTATTTGATTCTCACAACCATCTCTGTGAAATAGCTGCTATTATTATAATGCTATTTTACAAGTAAAGAAACTAAAGCTTGAAAAAGTTAAGTAACTTGACAAAGGGCTAATAAGCTGTAGTAAAGGGCAGAAATTCAAATCCGGGTTGTCTCGTTTCAGAATCAGCGCACTTAATTACATACACCAAAATTTTACCAACAGTTCTGAATTATGGTATTATAAATGAGTATAATTTACTTTTTGTGATTTTCCTACATATTCCATATTTCTAGAATACGGAATTTCTATTAATGTCTAAGTAGGGGTAAGACAATCATCTGTCAGGGTTATTGCCAACGTAGAGCTTAAATAACCTCAGCCCTCTAAAGATCTATGACTCATCAATTAGTAAAATTATTCTTTTCAATCAGAGGACTGGCTAAAATAAAAAATATATTTTAAGAATTATAACACTTTTTTTTTTTTTTTTTGGTAGAAACAGAGTTTCACTCTATCACCCTCGGTAGAGTGCCATGGCATCACACAGCTCACAGCAATCTCCAACTCCTGGGCTTAGGCGATTCTCTTGCCTCAGCCACCCAAATAGCAGAGACTACAGGCGCCTGCCACAACGCCCGGCTATTTTTCTGTTTTTGCAGTTCGGCCGAGGCCAGGTTTGAACCCACCACCTTCGGTATATGGGGCCGGCCGGCGCCCTACTCGATGAGCCTCAAGTGCCACCTGAGAATTATAAAACTTTTTTTTTTTTTTGTAGAGACAGAGTCTCACTCTATTGCCCTCAGAGTGCTGTGGAGTCACAGCTCACAGCAACCTCCAGCTCCTGGGCTTAAGCGATTCTCTTGCCTCAGCCTCCTAAGTAGCTGGGACTACAGGCTCCCGCCACAGTGCCCGGCTAATTTTTGATGCAGTTCGGCCGGGGCCAGGTTTGAACCCGCCACCCTTGGTATATGGGGCCAGCGCCCTACTCGCTGAGCCACAGGCGCTGCCCGAGAATTATAAAACTTTTAAACTACAAGTTCAACTATATTCTACTGGTTGATAGATGATAAAACAGGTTCAGAATTCAGGAGATTTATACAACATCACAAGGGTAATTTGTGTCAGGGGAGAAACCAGAGCTCAGGTCTTCATTCATCTTAGCTGTCAACATCTGACCAAAACAAAACCTCCCATTTCCTAATGCAAATGTACTTATCAAAGGCCAAAAACTGAAACATAACAGGAAATACAAATACTTCTCTTTTTCTCCTCCCTGAGTCAATTACCCAAAAGGAAGAAGACTGGCCTAGAATATAAAGGCACATTTCCCTAGCCCCAAAGTGTTATGGAAATAAAAGGCTTTCGAACAGAGAAAAGTAGAAAAATTTTCTAAAAGACAAAGAACTTAAGAGTTGTTACAGAACAAAAGAAAAACTGAAAAAGTAGCTATAATAAGCTTAAAAAAAAAATAAAACCAAGACTAATAGGAGAGGCATTCAATAGTATCAAATTTAAAAAGATTTGCCTCAAATGTATTCAAATGTAGTAAAATGTTCTTAGCATATAAAAACCAACTTTATAAAACTTAACTATGCATTGCCACAATATATAATCTCATATTTATAACTGTATATATGTGTATACTACTATTCGTATTTTCACACCTTCAAAATTCAACTTTCCTCACCCAAAAAACTAGAGTATAATATGATACTACAAACCCAAATAAAAAGGAAACAGTGTTATAACTTCTAGCAGCCAGGAAGCTTTGATAAGGTGATAAGGAGAATGATACAAAATAAAATCAAGGATATCTTTACAATTTATGTCTATTTCTAACATATAATCAACTGATTCTGATACTCTAATATGAACAAAAAACATATCTTTAATGAAGCAATAAAAATCTCATTTTATTTATGCTATCTGTGCAAAGGCTATCTGATAGCCTTTTTATTAAGCTCTATTTTTTGACAAGTTACCAATTTAAGGATTAATATATCCACACTCTAGTTTAAACTCTGTTAACTACGTATCATATGATTGTAAACACATTGCTTTGCTAACTTTATTTTTTCTCATGCAGAGGAGAAAAAATAATCACCAAACTATAAAGAAGCAATAGACAAAAAATACTACCCAGATGGCAATACATAATTATGACTATGTATAACTTCCTTTCATCTAAAATATCTATACCTAACATTAAGGCCATCATGTGAGTAGGGCAGGTATCATCCCCATTTTACAAATGGAAACATAGAAAACTGATGATCAGAGAGGTTAAGTGACTTGCCAGTGGTCACACTGAGTTTCACAGTCAAGAGCTTTTTCTTTTTCTATATAGTATGCTACTCTCACAAATTCAAAATGGTAAGAGCATTCTCAGGCCCAAATTACTATTAGGACTAGCCAAGAAAATCTAACAACAATTAAACAGAAAAAGGTCACTTAAGATTGTTATAAGACATAATTACCCAACAGTTCATTAAATATATATAAAAATTATGATTAAAAATAAGTTAAATAAAAGTCCTTAAAAGCAAGTTACAAAAGTCCTGTTATTTTCTGTATTAACTTCTTGCCTCTTGCACTAGATAGACTATCCTGCAAGGGATAGGATAGTAAAGTGGAGCAGGAAAGGACTTCATCAGGAAAAGTTAAGTTCTCTAAAACATGCAAAGGTATAAAATATGAAAAAGAGCAGGCAATAGCTTGTAGGCTATAGTGGCAATCCTAAACCAAATCAAAAGAGTGCCAGACTGTGGTTTAAAGAAAATACATAATCTAGAAGTTTGCACCTCAAGTTATTGCTACAGCAAAGTAATCAGTATCATTTATGGTAAAAATACGTAAAATTTTAAAACATAACTCTAATTCTTCATTATAATAGGATGGCACTCCACATTACCTTGGGGTGTTCTTGTCTATAACCATATATCACAGGCATAAACATTTGAAATGGTCAAATATACAGTCTACTGCACTCACTTTAAGAGACTTTATGAGAATATATCAATATCAGTTATGATTTATACACTATAATGTTCAAATTTTCTTCAGCACCTCTAAGAGTGCTCTGGTTGACTGAAGGGGCCACTGAATAGTATGAAATTTACTAGTTGCTAAAACCTTAAACTTAATTAATAGTCACTACAATGTAAAACCTTTCCATTCTTCAAAGACAAAAGAAATTTTGTCTCATCTTTCCCTCCCCACCTCCAAAAAAATGGGGTATTCTAAAACTGTGGTCCCAAACCAACCCCCCCCTCAAATGGCCTGTTAGAAGCGCTGAGGCAGAACTCCACTTTCTGCGCCGCCCCCCCCCCAACTCCATGCCCACTCCCCAGTCCAGGGAAAAATTGTCTTCCACGGAACTTAGGAAAGGGGGCACAGCAGGAGGAGAGCAGTGGGCCACTGAGGGACACAACTTCATCTGTATTCCAGATGATGGTTCCCCATTACTTCCACCTTGTCCATGGAAATACTGTCTCCATGAAAAAAACGGTCCCTAGTGCCAAACTTCTAAAAGATGGGCACCACTCTTCTAAAAGATGTCAGACAGGGCCACGCCTGTGGCTCAGTGAGTAGAGTGCCAGCCCCATATATCGAAGGTGGCAGGTTAGAGGCCGGCCCCAGCCAAACTGCAACAAAAAAAGCGGGGTGTGTGGCAGGCACCTGTAGTCCCAGCTACTCAGGAGGCTGAGGCAACAGAATCACCTAAGCCCAAGAGCTGAAGGTTGCTGTGAGCTGTGACACCACTGCACTCTACCAAGGGTGACAAAGTGAGACTCTGTCGCTAAAAAAAAATAAATAAAAAGATGTCAGATACAACAAGTTTTTATAAGCATAAGTCAATTCTCTGCAAAGACATAGCTTAAGATGCCATATTCTGCCTCACTATTGATTCTAAGCCTTTTAGCAGTTTATACTAACCACAAACCTCCCCTTCTACTTCTACAGAACAATCTCCTTCTTAAATTTCCTTAACAAAAAAAAATAGAAGAGGGCGGTGCCCTTACTCAGTGGGTAGGGCTCTAGCCACATACACCAAGGCTGGCAGTTCAAACCTCACTTGGTCTGCTAAACAACAATGACAACAGCAACCAAAATAAAAATAGCTGGGCCTTGTGGCAAGCGCCCATAGTCTCAGCCTCTTGGGAGGCTGAGGCAAGAAAACCATTTAAGCCCAAGAGTTAGAGATTGCTGTGAGCTATGAGGCCATGGCACTTTACCCAGGGCAACAGCTTGAGACTCTGTGTCAAAAAAAAAAAAAAGAGTAGGGCAGTGCCTGTGGCTAAGTGGGCAGGGCACCGGCCCCACATACCAAGGGTGGTGAGTTCAAACCCAACCCCTACCAAACTGCAACAAAAAATAGCCAGGCCTCAGGTGTGCACCTATAGTCCCAGTTACTCGGGAGGCTGAGGCAGGAGAATCACCTAAGCCTCGGAGTTGGAGGTTGCTGTGGCCTGTGTGGCGCCATGGCACTCTACCGAGGGGGACAAAATGAGACTCTGTCCCTACAAAAAAAAAAAAGAAAAGAAAGAAAAAGAAAAAAAGGGCAGCACCTGTGGCTCAGCAAGTAGGGTGCCGGCCCCATATACCGAGGGTAGTGGGTTCAAACCCGGCCCTGGCCAAACTCCATCAAAAAATAGCCGGGCGCTGTGGCGGGAGCCTGTGGTCCCAGCTGCTCAGGAGGCTGAGGCAGGAGAATCACCTAAGCCCAGAAGCTGGAGGCTGCTGTGAGCTGTAACTGCACAGCACTCTACAAAGGGTGACAAAGTGAGACTCTGTCTCTAAAAGAAAAAACAAAAAACAAAAAAACATTTCCTTTCAAAGTGTTCCCCATTTATTTTTTTCTAATGCCATGTTTCATTTTCCAATGTTAAGTTATAACAACATGTAAGTTCA
>CAUYON010127994.1:0-30798 GCA_963573935.1 Arctocebus calabarensis | reverse complement strand
AATCACATCATAATAAAGATATCTGTACCAGAATGTTTATTGCAGCCCAATTCATAATTGCTAAGTCATGGAACAAGCCCACATGCCCATCGACCCACAAATGGATTAATAAATTGTGGTACATGTATGCCATGGAATACTCTGCAGCCATAAAGAAAGATGGAGACTTTACCTCTTTCATGTTTACATGGATGGAGCTAGAACATATTCTACTTAGCAAAGTATCTCAAGAATGGAAGAAAAAGTATCCAATGTACTCAGCCCTACTATAAAGCTAATCTATAGTTTTCGTATGAAGGGTATAACCCAACTATAACACAAGAATATAGGGAAAGAGACAAGGCTTGGGAGGGGTGAGGGGAGGGAGGGGCGGAGGGAGGGTAATTGGTGGGGCCACACCAACGGTGCATCTTAGAAGGGTACAAGCGAACGTTGCTAAATGCAGAATACAAGTGTCTTCATATAATAAAGGAGAAATTGCTGGGAGGACTATGTTAATCAGGTTGATGAAAATAGTTAAGATTGTATTTGAAGCTAGCACATTGTACCCCTTGATTACACTATTGTACACAGCTATGATTTAATGATAAAGATAATAAAAAAAAAAACTGGGGCTTTATTTTGTTATATTTTCCCCAGTATACACTATCCCATTATTGTATGATACTTTTTCCACCTGAATAGTGAACCTCAAAGGTATCACTATCATGGAGGGTGTTAAGATGTGTCATTTTTTTATAGAGTATTAAATTTGTCTGACATTCTTCGTACTTCACAAGGAGGGGGATGCTGCCATTTATGATTCTGAGGTCAACCAGAAGATTGCAAGCTGACTGACGATTCATTCTAGTATCAAATATGGAGTCAGCCAAGTCAGCAAAATGAAATGGAAATATGGAACTGGGAGTCCTAAGTGCCCAATGATTCCAGCTCTACTTATTAATAACTATCTTCGTAAGTCACTCTAACTTCTCTACTCACTTTTCCTATCTACAAAATGGGAAGAATAGCAACAGCTTGCTTGCTTTGTTGTGAGAATTTCTATGGACGTGCCTCATAGGTAACCATGGAAAGGGCACTGTAGCTAGTATCATTGCTGAATCATGCAAACTGTTTTTTAACTATATACAACTGCCCCTCCCACAGTTTAATAAAGTCCGCAAGAATCATTTATCCTCCAGGACAGTTTTCAAACTTCTTTGGTCTCAGGACTCCTTGACATCATTAAAATATTGCAAGGACACCGCCTCCAACAAAGAGCTTTTGCTTATATAAGTGATATCCATTGATATTTATAGCAATAGATATTAAAACCAAAAAGTCTTAACTGCTATTGATTTCATAAGAGAATAAACCTTTGAACCTAAATAACATTTTAAAGAAAAAAACTATTTTCTAAATTTAAAAAAAAAAAAGGGAGATGAGTAACACTGTTTGAAATTCTTGAGGCTGCCTTTGACTTCCAGACTAGGAGGAGGTATCTGTACCCCTGAGCCACTAGAGCTTTCCATCTTCGGCAATGTCATCGTCTCTGGGAAACTCCACTGTGTTCCCATGAGAGAACTAAGTGTGAAAGAGGCAAAAAACATCTCAATGCTGTTATGAAAACACTTTTGATCTCCTAGACCCGCAAAACGTCTGGAGACACTCAGGAGTTCTCAAACCACACTTCGAAAACTGCTGCTTTAAGATTTCTCCATAATACCACCTAACGGATCTGAAAAGGCGAGTCTCAATTCCACGGACAATGTTTCAGAAAGTGCTACTGAAAGAAACAGACAAGCTTTCCTAGTGACTCTTGACCTGCTTCTTTATTTATTTTCATTTTACAGCCTGTCATAAAAACTGGAATTTATTCCAATGATACAACCATATTTAATTTATACGATAATAACAAAGAGTGAAAAGGTCATCCCACAACCCCTGCCTCACCAGTATCTTTAATTATTTGCTTGTGTCTATCATGAAGAAGGGGAAGAAGTTCTGAGCTTCCCCTTTCGGTCAGTGAATTTGAGAGGGTGTATTTCTCGTAAGGCTCCTCTGGCATACCTGCCCTCTTCCTAAAACCCCCTCCAAGCAGATTTATCTGTAAACAGGGCGTTTGTCTGAACTCCTATTTATTGATCTGGTCCACTTTCTGCCTTTGGTACCCTACGCTGTCCCAAGTCCCTCTGCAAGGCTTCATACCCGGTCTGTCTTCCCTTGTCTGCTTTCCTGAAATCCCCTGATCCGATGACCCGTTTGTTTAGTTTTCTTACAAGATACTTTCTTAAAAGGCTACACTTTCTTTCCTATTCCTTATCCTACCTTGATTTTTCATGCAAGACAAGAAGTGACCGGATCAGGATCTATAGTACAAGACAGAAAAAGTTTATTCTTGATTTGTTTTTGTTCTGTTTTTAACATGTAAAACAAAGGGGTGCAGCTCTTAAGATGACTTGTCATCAACCATCATGACTAAGGATATCTTAGAAAAGTCCTATTTTGTCAATCATAAACATCAAACTAGCATTAGGCCTTAAGAGATTTAAACCCATCCTATCATATTCTAGGCAATAAGGTCCCAGAGTCGAGACTTCTGCAAAGTCATGGGGCAAAGAGAACGTAGCACTGAGATGAACACTCTTGTTTCTTCTTCAAGGGTCACACTTTGTTATACCAAATTGACTAACACAAGTAGAATTTAATTTTTTCTCATCAGATGCTTCAATCTTTCTGAGTATGCATTGCATATAACCAAACCAAAAAAAAAAAAAATGGTCTTGTTGACACGGTCTATATTTAGCATTTTCTAACAACCATGACACTTAGCAAGGGAAAAATACATTTGAAAATTAAACCATACCTCTTGGGAAGGCATGAGAAACCTTTCCCAATGCATTTTCTGACATATGCTTTGCATCATGCTAGGGCATGACTTCAAATATAACTGTTTTTGTTAAAAAAAAAAAAAACTTTATTGTCAGGCATGGTGCTCATGCCTGTAATCCTAGCACTTTGGGTGGTGGAGGTTGGGAAGATGACTTGAGCTCAGGAGTTTGAGACCAGCCTGAACAAAAGCAAGACCCTGTCTCTACTAAAAATAGAAAAATTAGGCTCAGCGCCTGTGGTACAGCGGGCTAAGGCGCCAGCCACGTACACCTGAGCTGGCGGGTTCAAATCCAGCCTGGGCCCGCCAAACAACAATGACGGCTACAACCAAAACAAAAATAGCCGGGCATTGTGGTGGGCGCCTGTAGTTCCAGCTACTTAGGAGGCCGAGGCAGGAGACTCACTTGAGCCCAGGAATTGGAGGTTGCTGTGAGCTTTAATGCCATGACACTCTACCCAGGGTGACAGCTTGAGGCTCTGTCTCAAAAAAAAAAAAATAGAAAAATTAGCTGGGCATTGTGGCAGGCACCTGTAGTCCCAGCTACTTGGGAGGCTGAGGCCAAGAGGATCACTTGAGCCCAAGAATTTGAGGTTGCAGTAAGATATGACCTCCAAGGCACTCTGCCCAGGGTGACAGAGTGAGAATCTGTCTCAAAAACAAAAACAAAAACTTCGTTTTGTCGAAGTTTAAATTTCTTTGAATGTTTTAAAAATTTACTCTACTTCTTTATCTATTCTACATGTTTAGGGGGGAAATTTGTTTCTAATATATGGATTTTTCACTTTCATTTTGGCAATGATAGTGAAGAACTGTAATCACTACCTTGGTGAGATGGGCAAGCCATAAATACTGTGTAACAAACCTGCTGAATTTGAATGACTATGAAGAGTTACAGCTTATGAATGGCCCAAGTCATTTTTTTCCCCTTTGGAAGAGAATGCCTACTATTGTTTAGCTGAAAGCAGTAATTATTAGAAGTGGCTTTGACATTCACAAAGAGAGTGCACACACAATGCCTGAAGGCAGGGGGAAGTTGATTAGAAAGCAATTCCTCCTAGTCCCCTTCCCACACCCTTGCAGTCAGTGGGAACCCAGGAAAAGGATCCCTGATCTCTTCTACCCAACCCAGTTGCTATAGTGTTAAGGATGTGCTCATTAATTTTCACATTTCATGTAAAGTTCTTTTCCTCTTTTCCTATCTTGCCCTTTTTATTTTGGAGAAAAAAAATTTATTCACTTCTTTCAGCTTTCTCTGTCTTTAAAAGTCACCATACATCTTGCATAGTGCTTTATAGTTTTTCAAAGAGTATCCAGCCACTTTTTGTTTTGTTTTCACCTACTCTTGACACACAGCAACACAATGAGCAAATGAATTGATTATCCTCTACTTACACACGTCACCGAAACAAAACTAAGCAGAAGTCCATTAGTGACACCTTAGAGCTTTGAAAACTTGGCTTTGTCCCTTGTACAGTAACATGACAGAGCCAATTTACGTGTTGTTTATTTCATAACAATGCTGCTTTCACTCTGCTGCATTGACATCACTAAAAGAATACAGACCTGGGCAGCAACCACCACCAGTCTGACAGATAGAAGGAAAGGAAGGGGCCAGACCGCAAGGTGGACACGAAGCAGCCACGGCAAGTTACAAAAACTCACTTCCGTTTTAGGTCCAGACACAGGGAACACAGAAGTGAGAACTACGGGCCATCACCGGCCACCAGACACAGGTCTTTCTCATTTTAGAGCTCTGCTTCTGGGCAGAAGTGAGAGCCTCTTCATTTCTGAGCTTCCCCAATCTCTCTTAAGAGGTAGTTTTTCCTCCTGAATTGAAGGCACCACTGGACCAGTAGCCCAAAGGGAACCAGGGGACCTTAACATCCAGATCATCTTTAAAGAAGAGGATGATGGTATTTGCAGTGGAACATTGGCACAAAATCTCAGGATCCTGGAATGCTGGTTCAAAGCCCAGCAAACTGAGTCGGCATGTCCACGTCACTCAGTCATCTGTCACCAGGACTTACCTCCACCTGACCTGACACCCTGAGCCTGCTGTTCTTCCTCCATGACTCTTTTTCTTGTTCTGGCCAGCTGTAGAGCCACCTGGAAATTAAACACCAGTAGCTTCTTTGCCTCCTGAGGACAGGCTCCCCAGCTTGATCTGTTTTCCAGCTGTCATTACTCAATTTCATATCTCAGAACCTTCCTCTGTGGGGGTCGGAAGAACCTCGCTTCGACAGCCTCCCCACAGCCCTTACCACATCCTGGACTGTGATGAGCTGCCCAAGCTCCTGTCTCTACCATTTGACTTTCTGTTCCTAGGGGCAAGAAACTGTGTTTCCTTTTTTTCATCTTGGTATCCCTGGGTTCTGAGCAACTGCTCGCATAACAGATGTTTAAGAACTGTTCAATTATTTATTTATTTTTTTTTAATTAGGGCAGTTTTTTTTGTTTTTTTTTTTTTTTGAGACAGAGTCTTACTTTGTCGCCCTTGGTAGAGTACTATGGCTTCACAGCTCACAGCAACCTCCAGCTCCTGGGCTTAGGCAATCCTCTTGCCTCAGCCTCCCGAGTAGCTGGGACTACAGGCACCCATCACAACGCCGGCTATTTTTTTTGTTGCAGTTCGGCCGAGGCAAGGTTTGAACCCACCACCCTCAATATATGGGGCCAGCGCCCTACTCACTGAGCTACAAGTGCCACCTTGAACTGTTCAATTATTGATTATGGAATTACTGCTGCCTCTGAAATAATAACCTTTTAATTTCTAAGGTGTTTTTTATTTATTTGCACAAAACTACAAAGAAATGAGAGACACAGCCATGAAAAGCATGCAGTAAAGAAATCAGTCATCAGGAAACCCTGGTAATAATAAGGTAATTGTTCTATGTCTCCGTGACTCCGCTTTTGGGTGTTCAGTCTAAAAGCAGGTTTCCTAAAGAGTATGGAAACATACAAAAGGAAGGGCTGATTTCATATCAGATCGTACCTAATATTAAATTACAAACAAGCTCTGGCTCACAGTTTATTAAGCACACATTCCATGGCTCCATTCTGTCACCTTGATCTCTAAAACAAACAAATATGTATTGACTGCCTTACTCTATCTGGGGCATCTTATCAGAGATGTCTGTTCAGCTAAGCTCTTCAAACCTTTAGTGTGAGATAGATGACCAAAGACACCAAGGCCAGTTATGAGTGGAAATTTCCATTTCCTCACTCTCACTGAACTAGTGGCCTAGACAACCCTCTAGCACCGGCCTCCAGTCATGACGTCTGTGTGAGCATGGTCCCCAGCATCAGGCCCAGCTGTGGCTCACCGCTCCCTCGCCAGGAAGGATTTCATTTCCTCTCTGGCTATTACTGCCACAGCCATCTACTCACACTCCATTAACCTCTTCTCCCTCATTTCTCCAGATTTAGAACAGCAAATATGATGTTCCCTCCACAGCACCTTGCCATAGTCTGAATGCTTGTGTCTCCCCAAATTCCTAATCTGAAATTCTAACTTTCAACATAATTGTGTAAGTGGTGGGGCCTTTGGGGAACAGATTAGTGCCCTGACAACGAAGGCCCCACAACACTGCCTTGCCTCTTCCACCATGTGAGGATTCAGCAAAAAGGCACCATCTATGAACAAGTAGACCCTCACCAGACACCAAACTTGCCAGTACCTTGATCTTGGAATTCCTGGCTTTCAGATATGTGAGAAATAAATTTGTTGTTTATAAGCCACCAGTTTGTGGTTACTTTGTTACAGCAGCACAGTCTAAGACAAACTTCAAGGAATCCCTCACTCTCTCAGCCCTCCTGGGTTGGGGCCTCCTTACTCGCCCTTAGCAAGCCTTAACTTCTGCGATGGAGCCCAGCTTCCTCGGAGCCATCTACCACCTGTTTCTTGTTTCAGAGAGTCACGTGGCTTCAATGGTAGCAGTCAGCGTCCAAAATTTTTGTTAACCTTTTATCCATTTATTTCTGTTGCTCCAGGCAAATCAAATTTTTTTTTCCTTTTCAGTTTCAAAGCAGTACTCCTGTTTTCCTTCTGAAGACTCTAGAAAATTCTCCATATGTTTTCACAGGTGAAATGAAGAAAGATTCACTAATGAAGACCAAAGTCCTTTCCACCTCCCTTCACATTCATGAACTTGTCACTCAAAAGCCCCCATTCAGCATGACAGTTTACCAATATTCCTTCAACATGGATTGATAAAATGGATACGTTTGCATCAAGGTGCAAATTCCTTCGCATACAAGACTGAATGATATACTTTAAGATGTGGCATCCAGAAAAGTATTTAATGTCAGCCAGGAATTTTATTTTGGGTGATGACCAACTACAGATTTAAAAATTATGATATTCTGATAATCTTCCAGTAAATGAAGAAGATTGCTATTCATTCATAATGGCTGCCATGATACAGCACTAACAAAATACCTGTTGATAACACAAAATTATGAACAGTGATAGTTTTAAATATAATGTTAGAATATTACCGAATATAATAATACTAAATATAATACTGATTTTGCTAATTTCCTACGGCAAATCTTTTGCCCTTCAGTAGTACTTTTTATATACATATTAACATCAACAATCCTGGGCCAGGCACGGTGGCTCACACAAGTAATCCTAAGAGGCTGAGGTGTGTAGATTACTTGAGCTCAGGAGTCAGAGACCAGCCTGAGCAAGAGCGAGACCCCCATCTCTACAAAAAAAAAAAAAAAAAAATAGAAAAACTAGCCAGGTGTTGTGGTGGGTGCTTATAGTCCCAACTACTTAGGAAGGTGAGGCAAGGGGATCTCTTAAGCCCAAGAGTTTCAGATTTCTGTGAGCTATGATGCCACAGCACTCAACCGACGGTGACAAAGTGAGACTCTGTCTCCAAAAAAAAAAAAAAAAAAAAACTTTCCTATGCTAATAAAAACATAGACAAAAGGCAAAATTAATTATATTAAAAAAAAAACCTTTTGAGCCAAATACATGGGCACTATTGAGGAAGAAATGTGGGCATTAATAAACTCCTCTTGGTCCTTCGTGATTATCTAGTGCAATAAGGTAAGGAAATCATGTCACATCTCAGTGGAGGTACAGGGGGATAAATACAACCTTCCATCAGCCAGCAAAGGGAGAGCCACCAACAAACACTGGAAGGTAATGTGAAAAGTGAAAAGATATCTGTGTTTATGTTAGAAAATTAAAAGGGAGAAGATATTTATAAGGTAATGCTAGGGAACTCGTAACAGTAGAATAATTAAAAAACAAAACTGTTTTCCTTAGGCTGCAAGGTATAATTCTATAGATAGCTTCAAACGACCTTCAAACATTATACTGCTCTGCTGATACAGGAGACCAGGAAATATTTCCATAAGCCAGGTGCTTGCTAAAAGTCAGCTCTAGCAGGGAGACAGAGAAGATAGAGAAATAACTTCCAGCTAATCAAATCATTCAACCAAGCTTAGAAATAATTCATCCGTTTTCTGCTAACTGTCTTCAGTGGTCTGTCACAATGTAGAATATGTGAATAATACAAGACAATGTTTCCTTTTTAAAATGAGATTATCTAAGGCCACTTTTTTTCTAAATATGTTTTAGACTCTGAACTCACCCAACACAAGAGAGATGAAAGCAAGTAGCCTAAAAGATACAGGAGATATGAAAACAACGACATGGGAAAATAAAGGCAATTTCTAATTGTAAGACACTGTTTGGAGTCAAGGTGGGGATTTTAACCCTAACATCTGAAGAAGAAAATAACCAAAACTAAAACATGCGTTTTCAGTAAAAGCCAAGGAGCTCTGATTGGAGGACAGACAGGAGCCGTGAGACCTAAAGAGACCTAAAGAGACCATCAGGGGTGGGCAAAGCGTTTACAAGAGGGACTGTGGGAACCTGCGGAGGGTGAGGGGAGGAAACACAGAAGGTACAGAAAAAAGATGTTACTGAGGAAATATAATTAATGCTATTATTGGGCATTACACCATGTTATCTAGCACAATATGGGCATGCTGAGTTCTGGCAAATGCCAAGACACATCAAATTCAAGGAGGATGAACCCCTCTAAATTGGAAGTTTATGAACCTGTGTAGCTTAGTTCCCACCCTGGGCCTCTTAGGAAACCTCCCCTGGCCCCACCCCTAAGTCTCAGGCTCAGCATCAGGCTCCCGCTGGCCTACTGCTTACCTCTTTTTCCCCCGGGCAGCAACATTCCCTTGAGAGTTCCCTCCCTAGCCACATCCAAGGCCTTGTGGCACTCTGCGACAAGCTGATGCTGAATCAATGGCCCGCTCCAGGACTTCCTCCTCTAGTCTCCATTTCCATCCCTCTGATCCGCCTCTGCTTTTCCCTCTGGGACCAGCAGGTATGGAGCAATGGGAAAAGCAGAGGAACATAATCCAGTTTGATTGATTTCTGTTGCTCCCAAAAGTGTTGCTTGCTAGATCACCTTCCTGAGCCCCAAATTCTGCACTGGCCAAGGTTCCAGGACCTGCCATTTCAGCCACGTCCTGGTACCCATATGCCGGGCTTGCTGGGAAAGACAGGTGAAGAAAGATTTGTCTCTGAAAGCCACTACTTTAGAAGAGAGTAGTCAATGAGCTACTGACTAGAGATCAGAGCCTCTAGAGACCGGGCTGGTCTGAGTAAATTCTAGAAGGAGAGGATAAGAGGATTAAGAGGATGTCATGCCCACCAAGTCAGTATTTCAGCAGTGGGCATGACAAGCCTGGAAGCCAGATTAGATGATGAAACCAAGGACAGAACTTCCTTTGCTACTTTGCCAGGATAGGTCGACAGAAAGATCTAACCACATACTCTAAGTTAAAGATCCAGACTCAGAACTTTTTCCTGTTTTGTCTTTTTAAAGACAGCCAATTGTTAAAGCTTCCCGTAAATGACTTTAGTTATTTGATAAAGTCAGCTCTATAAAGAAAAATGCACAGCTTTTATAAGAAAAACGTGAAATTCTAAGCATATGCCAACCAATCTGATACAGAGATGTTAATTTCTTAATCCAGGAGCCTTATGAATAGGACGTTTCACTGAAGCACGAGGCCTACCTACATTTATTCACAGGTCTTTCTTCATCACACATAGAAGTCAGAATTCTGCGTGTCGGTTTTAGTTTTAAAAGCATTGTAGTTATAGTTTAAAAATGAAACTAATTCATATAATGTATATTTTCCACACTGAGGAAAACAGGGGGATCGAATGCCGCCAACATTTCAATGTTTCACTGGAGTGCGACTATAGAACTTGGGCTCTTACTTGTGAGTAGTAAACAGATCACTAAGTTGTGCTTCATACGTTCATTCAAGGAATACCGACACCACCGCCCCCCATTACCTGCAAGGTGCTATTACATGCAGATTTCCAAAGAACAAAGAAACGCGGGGCTATGAGCCTTCATTCTGACAGAGGAAATAAAGCCTGCCATGCGGGACAAGAACGACACCAGCTTCGTGCCCCAGGAGGGTGACAGGTGCTGCAGTAGTCGCTTCCAGTTACACACAGCCAAGGACAAGATGCCAGAAAGTGTAAAAAATGCGGGGCCTGGGGCTCAAAGGAGTAGGGCACCAGCCCCTCATGCAGGAGGTGGTGAGTTCAAACCCAGCTCCGGTCAAAAAAGAAAAAGATGTTGGTGGCCCAGTAAGAGGCAAGAAGGCAGATTCCAGCCTCTTCCTGTGCCTCATTCTAATTTTATAAAGCTCTCCCCAGAGCCAACAATGTTTTCCTGTTGTTTGATCCAGCTTTACTTCCCTCTTAGTTAAGCCCATTTCCTCTGAGCAAAAAAAGGAATTAATCAGTGTCCTCTTTACATTAACTCCTTTGCTGAGAATAGATTTCTGTCAGTCCTTTAAGATAACTTAAGAGGGTCAATAAATATTACCCCTTTACTTCTTCTCCCTATCTTTTAAAAAGTAGCACCTTAGAAATACAACCTATGGTCCACATTCTTCTTGCCATCCAAAACATAAAGAACTATAGGCCACAGCACATCATCCTTGTCCTGAAATGTTTCCTTTGGGCCTTTCTGAGATTAGCTCTTGCCCTGCATGTGAACCTCCCAGTTGCCCTTGATTTTGGAAACATGTATCTCTTTGAGCCCAGGTGGGAGGTCCTGGCACAGATAACCAAAGTTAGAAATATAATCATAATCGTGTTTCTTCTTCCTGAGGAAATTAGCACTGTTATTAATTGCTTTCCATGGTTCTACTTTCTTTTTCAAAAAGCCTTTGCTGATCATCTGCATTAATATTATGCTAATAAAAGTAAGGGGATGGTAACTAAATTAGTCTCTTCGGTAAGAACTATGAATCAGAGAAGGAGGTAATTTGCATGTTTTCTTAATTGGAGTGAATTGCCATTTAAACACTCACTGACACTATTTTAAAAAATAATATGTGTTGGGCCAGCCTGGACAGAAGCAATTTCTCCAGTGGAAACATCTAAACCCAAGTATGTCAAGAGACATTTTGCTTCTAAGTCTGCATCTCAAATGACGAGGATGAGCATTGAAACACGGAAACCATCTGCATCTCAAATACATTTCAGTTCCTTTCTGCAGAAGGAATTCATTTACTGTTGAAGGCCATTCACTTCCACTTCTGAGTGCTTATTCCTCAAAAAGCTTCCAAGTGTTGTGAGAACAATGATTAAAAGAGGATCTTTCCATCTGTGCTGCATTAGGCTGCAAGACGGCCTCTCCTGCAGACACAGTTTTTGCATAATTCATCACGCCATTTTAAACCCTAATCAGTGAATTGCAATAAGTGACGGAGTGTGCACCAGAGAAAAGAGACTGACATTTATTAGCTACCTCCTAAGCATTCACCTAATCCTCACTTTGGGCTATTGCTCCATGAATCATAATATACATTTCCTCCTCTTCTTTCCAATAAGCTTTTACCCACACCTGAAGTGTCATCATTCTTCGCCCACACTAACATTCCATGAAAAAGTATTTCTCATGCTGTTATCATAGGATTGTGCGGGGGGAAAAAAGATTCCACTGGAACACAGAAGAATGTGGTCTATCTGCAGCTCTACTGTTCACTGTAGAAGCATGGCAGACACATTCACCCTCTAAATGCAAGGACAATACCATTCTGAAAACTACATAACTCTAATCAGTTACCACTGATTTTTCACCTTGAAACCCTTAGTCAGCCTGCTGAACTGCCTTGTAGGTGGTAGAGAGGGCCCTCTCTGGGTCTCCACTTATCCCTCAACCATAGCAACTTTGTTTTGATTTGTTATTTGGAGACTGCTAAAGGATACCCTGGAAAAGAATTCTATGATTACAGCAAATTTAAAAAACAACTGCCTTAGGAAGCTCAAGTTAAAGGAAAAACTTTTAAAGTGATAAAATCATAACTTTGTACAGTGAAAAATTGATTAGTGACAACACGACACCTAGTTAGTTTTGGGATTGGGGGGGACAGAGTCTCGATTGATTGCCCTTGGTAGTGTGCTGTGACATCATAGCTCACAGCAACCTCAAAGTCTTGGGTTCATGTGATCCTCTTGCCTCAGCCTCCCAGGTAGCTGGGACTACAGGCGCCAGTCACAGCACCCAGCTATTTTTTATAAGAGACAGGGAGGGTCTCACTCTTGCTCAGGCTGGGCTCAAACTCCCGAGCTCAAGCAATCCGCCGCCTCTGCCTCCCAGAGTGCTAGGATTACAGGTCTGAGCCACCATGCTGGGCCTGTATAGAGTTGTGAATCAACAAAGGTAATGAGAAACTATGGGGGCAGCAGGGCTGAGAACGTGGATTGCAAATTTTAAACTAAAATTTTTCACTTTCCATTTCTTATTATTCCCTGGGTCATGGTAAAAGGAAAAACAAAACACAAAAGCATTTTGAGTTTTATATTTATAGGTAACATCAACATCTAACACACATAGAACTTCTATAAAGTTGACCACCCCAGGGCCTGTAGCAAACTGGTCAACGTATGGTGGTGGCCCACCTAAGGAACTAGGCCCACTGTGCTGATAGGTACATGTGACACGGGGTGTATGCTAGTCTGTGAAAATGAGGTCCACTTAAAGAGGCGGTCAATGGAGGGAGGTGCTCAACTATGGAGGATCTACTATATTGGATACAAGTTCTTGAGATTTAGTTTGATGATGCACTAAGATTTGAAAGAATAATCTCAAAGATTCAACTTAAAGAAATGAGTTCATTGGTAGTATCTTCCAATAAACAAATTTATTTTTAAATCATTAACTTCATAAGAACTGAAAACATAAATAAACATTAAATACTTGCCAAAAATCTCAGCCCAACTGTGGCCAAAAACTTTCCTGAGTTCTTTTAAATATGACAAATAAGTGGTGATTTTAGAATAATGCTGGCCAAAAGAAATACAAGGTGAAGGTTACTACAAAGATAACTTACTATTTCTTGGTAGCCTCCTTCAAAAAGTAAAATGAAAAGTTAAAAATTAATAATCATTTCCTTCGAGTCACCCACTAAACCAGTGGTTCTCAACCTTCCTAAGGCCACAACCCTTTAATTCAGTTCCTCATGTTGTGGTGACCCCCTTAACCATAAAATTATTTTGGTTGCTACTACATAACTGTAATTTTACTACTGTTATGAATCCTAATGTAAATATCTGATAAGCAGGATGTATTTAGGCAACCCCGTGAAAGGGTTGTTCAACCCCCAAAGGGGCTGTGACCCACAGGTTGAGAACCTCTGCACTAAACACAAAATATCACTGCAACATGTGATCAATATAAAATTAATGAAACCTTTTTTTCCATTGTAAGTCTTCAAAATCCCAAGTGTGCTTTACACTGCCATTACAACTTAATTTGTAGCAGATAAATTTCAAGCACTCAGCTACACAAAGAATGAGCCAATAGGCAAGTTCTCCTTATATAGCCCACTATATACAACTGAAAGAATTCCTTCTTACCACTAACACGTAAATGTTAATGCTTAGTTGTCTAGAAAATATGTTTTTCCATTGATTCAGAAAATAGTGAAAACCTACTTAACCCCATACCATGCTAAAAGACAGAATGCAGATATAGTTCGGAGAAGATAGGGCTATAATTTAAAAGGCAACTCCAAGGCAATATTCTAAGTGGTAACTGTTCTGAAGGCAGAGATTAAGGAAGTCGCAAGCTCTAGTCAGGAGACATAAGGCTTCACAGAAGTCATATGAGCTGGCACTTAATGCAGAGCAGGGGTCCGCTAGACAGAATGTGACTAGAAAGGCGTTCAAGGCAAAGGTAGCCATTTGCGCAAAGATAGAGACATGTGGATGGTGAGTCTGGAGAACCGCGGGGGAGTGATACAGGCGGACTGCTCATTTCCAAGGAGACACTGAGGCCACATGCTGCAGGGCCTTGCTCGGCAAATTGAGAAACCCGGAATGCGGGTGAGGCAACCTTGCAAGGTTTTTGAATAGGCAAATATTGCTATCACATTTGTGTTTTAGAAAGATAACTCTAAGAAGCATAAATTCTCAGACAGCCCGAGGCCAAGACACCCTGGAATGAGCAGATCCCTGAGAGACCAATAGAATCTGAGCCCAGAGGGCATTGGCGGGAACAGAGCTTTTCCCAAATAGTCTCCAAATGTCTCAGTGACTAGTTAGAGTACCATGTGAAGGAAACAGAGGAAACAAAGGGTTTGTTCTTGGACAGAGGGTAGATGGTACACTCATTAACTGGAAAAGGAAAGAGAGACCAAAAGAGCCAGTCAACAGACAATGTGCTGCCCTTAGTTTGGACCTGCTGAATTGAGGCGCGCTGGGGAACCCATCACTACCCACAGTGTGGCCCACTGACCAAGGCATCAGGCGTCAGGCTTGTCAGAAAGGCAGGATCTCAGACCCCACTCCCAACGTGCTGGATCCAAATCTGGTCTTAACAAGATCCCCAGGTGAATCCTACGCTCAGTCAACTGAGAGAGGAACCGATCCAGGCAAACTCCAGAGAGAGCTCAAGCCTCGGTGACTGGCTGGAGGATGATTCTGGTACCATGAGCATATACATGAGAGTCAAAACTACAGGAGAGAAAGAGCTTACAGAAAACAAAGTCAGGGTAATGCGATCTGTGCGGGGTGTGAAGGAGGCTGCATGTCAGGAACCAAAATAAAGAATCGTCATAAAGGTAAACAATGGCTCTCTTGTTAAGTGCATTAAATAAAAACTGAACCACAAAGAAAAAGAGGAAACAAACGCCTTAAAAATAACAAAAGAATCTCAACGGTGAATCCACATTAAAGCTGTAAAAAACAAGTTATGATGAAGACACACTTATATAATGTTACTTAATATTCAGGGATCCTGGGCAACAAAAACTAATTTGGTGTGAGTGAAGCAGAAGTAAGTGGAAACTTTTTTAAAAATGGAAGACACAGGTGTGATAGGGTGCACCTGCAGTCCCAGCTGCCCAGGAGGCTGAGGCGGGATGATCATTTGGGCCCAGCATTTCAAGTCCAGCCTGAGCAACATAGGGAGAACCTCTTTTTTAAGTGGGACACAAAATATGGACAGTTTGCTTGCTAATTAAAAAAAATTCTGGGCGATGCCTGTGGCTCAGTGGGTAAGGCGTCGGCCCCATATACCGAGGGTGATGGGTTCAAACCCAGCCCCAGCCAAACTGCAACAAAAAAATAGTGGGGTGTTATGGCAGGTGCCTGTAGTCCCAGCTACTCGGGAGGCTGAGGCAAGAGAATCACGTAAGCTGAAAGAGTTGGAGGTTGCTGTGAGCGGGGACGCCACAGCACTCTACCGAGGGTTAATAACTGAGATTCTATCTCAAAAAAAAAAAAATTTGTAAATATGTGGGACAATAAATATAAATAGTAATAGGGGTTGCTTTGAAAGTAGTATTATGGATGATTTTGTTTTTTCTACGTTACTATTTCTTTTCCCCAATTTTTGTTTAATAAATACACACCACTTTTATTGGAAAAAGAAAAGGCTCCTACTTGCCAGGGCTGAGCCCCGGAGCCGAGGGAGTCCACAGACCTGACGTCCGGGTCGGTTTCACCAGGCAGCTACCTGACCTCGGGCCAGCCCCTCCACCCTAGCGCGCTGAAGTCTCCTCAGCTGTGAACCAGGGGCTGAGAACAAGATGTTCTCTTCTAAGGAGAGTCCCAGCCGTGACTATCTGTGACCCAAACTGGCAGCAAGGTGAGAGCTACCTGTTGCCACCAAACTCTCCCTTGATAACAGCCATCCCATTCCCTTCCCTCAGCCCATCCCAACCTCTTTATCCCACCAGCTCACCCAGCAAACAATTTTCCTGAAGTTTTGTTCCGATCCCACAGCTGTTTCAAGCTGGCTGCAAGTCCACCAAGCAGTCACCTGTGGCCTCTGTTTCCCAGGTGACACTGGTGTTGACATGCACACACACACAGAGAACACAGAAGCCTTGCAGCCAAGAGCTCCTCCCAAGATCTGTGCAAGCTGCAGCTCTCGGGGGCACAGCAGCCTCCAAAGGCCTCTTGCTAGATGCCACATGATTCAAAACCATTGAGCATGCTTATTATTCCATGGAAGCTATAAAACATTTTTTTAATGGTTTTACAGAAAGCAAAGGCAGAAATAGCAAGCTGTGAGCGGTAGTGCATGTGAATGCAGATATGGCAGAAGATAAAAGTGCAGCAGTGGAGGACACACTGCTCTTTACGGCAGCAACGGCAGCCCGGAGGGAAGGGCCCGTCAGGGCAGGCTGCCTCCTCTCAGCTCCGGGAACAGAGCTCAAGGGTAAACCCACACTCTCCTTCCGAAGTGCGTGCGATTTGCCTGTTGTCACCCTCTTGCCTTAAATTATACTCCAATATGGATCTGGAGAGGTGTTTTTGTTCTTCCAGGGCAGAGGTCCGTCACATTAGGCAATGAAAACTACTAAAGCATCTTCTCGTGGAATAAACGCTTCTCTCTACAGAAGTGATTTTCAAACAGTGTGCCATGAGACGATATTAGGCGTGTGCCGTGGCAATTTTTAAAGATCTTTAATTATGTTCAAAAGACGTGCAAAGCACAGTATGTGCATTTTTTTCACTCCTTTTTTGATCAATGTAATGTAAGTGTGCTGCAGAAATTTGACTATAGGTTCCATCGTGCCATGACATAAGACAGGTTGAGAAACCCTGAGCTCAGCAAAGCTGCAGTCAGATGGTCACCTTCTAGTGATGCTCACGGGCAAGCCTTCTCGTGCTTCACCATGCCAAGAGGTACAGGTGTGACAGTCCAACCGCATGTGCAAAGTAGCTGTTTGCTTGAAGTTCGGAACCCAAAGCTCATATTCATGATACAAGATTCACTGGTCTTTGCACCTCAAGCAATTGGTTCTGCTCAAACACAGACAGGCCCACTGGGCTACACTGAACGTGTAAGTGAGGAACAGTACGGATTAGCTCTGCCAGCTCTTAATCCCACATGCATCTTAATTCCAAATAAGAGGTTTAAATGCCTAAAATCTGTTAGGAAAGGGCAAAATTGTCACGCTGCATTTTATATATCAACATTAATTATAATTTTCGTATTTATATGGCCCATTTGCTCATTATAAAAATAAAGGGAACATTTGACAATTTGCCAGGAAGAATGATCACACCAAGACAACGGTGAGGTCGTGACCATTATGACCCCATCATAAAGGTGAGGAAACTGAGGCCTAGAAAAATAAATCAACATGACCGAGAAAGCCAGGAAGCAGGCCAGGCCGTTTAGCCCCAGAGCTCTGTGTGATAAAAGGCTTTGAAATCGCCTCAGAAACGGTCACTCAAGTTAGAATGGTGCTTAGAGCTGACTAGCCATTGGAGATCCCAGAGGCCAATCATGCTCAACCTGTCTGAGCTTCACAGCTGACTCACCAGGGGACGAACAGCAAATACGCGGCTGTCAACGTGCTCAAATACAGATGCAGTGCACACAAACCATCCCATTGACACAGACGCAGCACACACAAACCATCCCATCAAGACAGACGCAGAACACACAAACCACCCCATCAAGACGGATGCAGTACACACAAACCATACCATCAAGACAGATGCAGTACACACAAACCACCCCATCAAGACAGACGCAGAACACATAAACCATTCCATCAAGATGGATGCAGTACACACAAACCATCCCATCAAGACAGACGCAGAACACACAAACCATCCCATCAAGACAGATGCAGCACACACAAACCACCCCATCAAGACGGATACAGTACACACAAACCACCCCATCAAGATGGATGCAGTACACACAAACCATCCCATCAAAGACCAAAGCAGTGCACACAAACCATCCCATCAAAGACAAATGCAGTACACACAAACCATCCCATCACAGTGCACACAAACCACCCCATCAAGACAGACGCAGTGCACACAAACCATCCCATCCCTATCTCCCTCTGGCAAAGCAGTTTTTCTTTCCCCTTAGAGACAAAGCTAAAGAACCAGGTTCAAGCCCTCCACACAACTCTCCATGTCCTTTGTTTCCCAGACCTCATAAAGCCCAGTCCTTAATTATTCACATGTGAATAGGGCAGAGCAGAAAAATTGGGTGATTTGCCCAGTAACATCTAAGGAGTTAATAGATCCACCAAACCTCTAAGAAGGTTTTCTGAGTCCCAGTCAGGAAATAGCATAACCAAGTATCCTCCATTAGGACAGATGGTATTATGACAGAGAAAACACATTACTCTTCAACTTTATGACCAGGGTAATAAAGACAGGCAATAAATACTCTTTTATTGATAATTATTTTCCCCCTGTGAACTTTGACAGCCCAACCCACTGACCCTTTGGCTAGTCTGAAGAACCATTAACCACAATGATACCGCTTCATATATACGCCACTGTATTCTCACTTACTAAAATTTATTCCTTTCAGGAAAAAAAAGGGGGGGCTGGTAACACTCATTCTGCAGCAGTCACAACCTAGACGTCCACAGGGGCAATCTGAAAGACAGAAATGCTTTGTCAGGCCAGCATGGTGTTCCAAACATTGTGGATTGGTTTCCCACCTTGTTGTCATGGAACATGTCTCTTTCAGCAGTCAGCAGGTGCCACGGGGCTGGCCCCTTTGAAAGGGCTCATACTTCCCTGATTGCCACAGTATTCAACCGCCCGATTTCAAAGTTACACTCTCTGCCAGTCCCTGTGGGCATTTAAGTTCATAGCCTCTGCTTTACTGCATTAATATTATGGCACTAAAGCCACATGACTTGCTATTTCAAACCCATCACCGACAACTGATACATGAATTCTGTATCAAAATAGGGCTTGCTGTATCAAAAAGAAAGTGATGGGTGCAGGGGGCTAGGACTGACCTGGGAAGCCGGGTGGCCTGATTCTGGTCCTTCCTCCATCAGTAAATAGTGGAATTACTTTGATCAAGTGACTTGCCCTCCATGGATCATGTTTATTTCCACACTTTTAAATTAGCAAAGATGGATTAGCCATTAAGATTTATTCTCCCCACCCCCAATTTAAAAACCCGATGAGCTGTTTCTTACCCAAATTGTGTACAAACGTAGGCATTTTCCCAGAGGAACATCAGGGAAAGGTGTGTGTTAGGAGTCACAGAGAATACATTTTTGATAGCTGGTGTCATCATTTTCCATGAAATCTCAGGGAAGTTATCTAAAACTCTCTGAGCCTGAGTTTCCTCATATTCATTCATTTACTCAAAATCATGTATTGAGCATCTAGTATGTATCAGACACCTTCTAAACCCTGGGGATTCTGCAGTGAGCAAAACAAAGTCTCCTGAAGCACAAGGGAGACAGAAGATAAAAAGCTGGATAACCCGTCGGTAGTGAGAACGGCCGGGGAGCAGCGGGCGGGTGAATACAGATGCAGGAAGAGAAGCCCGCTCTGAGGACATCTGAGCAGGACGCCTGAATGCAGTAGGGCTGGAAGGCGCCCCGGGCAGAGATTTGGGTGCAGACGGTTCCTCGCAAATGCCGTCATGTGAAAACATACTGATGTGACACACAGACCTCCTGACAGTCTGGGCACCTGCGAGCAGCGCGACGCCCGCCTGGCCTCCCACGCTCCACGTTCCACTGGCCTCTTCTCGGCACCCATTTGTCTTCAGGATCGCACTTGGCCTTTCCCTAAGCACCAATGCAACACAGCAAAGGAGACCAGCGACAATGCACACCTGTCACATCCTCCGTTGCTGATCAAAAGAGCCTAATGTTACGGCCACAGCATATTGAAAAAAATCCTTTCCTAATACTCCAAAATGCACACCTGTGGTTAATAACACAGAGCCCAGCAGAAGACGTTACGGTCACGGCCTCCAGATCAGAAAGGCCCCTCTATCTATTAGCTGTATGACCTTCAACACATTCCCTCGCCTCTCTGAATTTCAGTTTTTTCACCTGTGCATTGGAGCCCAGCAATCGCCTTTCCAGTTGTGATGAGACTAGAGCAACTTCCTTGACACGGAGGAAAGCGCCCAATGATGTGTATCTGTTTCTAACAAGGCTTTTAATTACAAGCTACAGAAATTAACCCTGAAAACAATGGAAAAGAATTTTATTAAAAGCTTACTGGGTTGGCTCCCAGACTGCCCAGCAGCCAGGAATAGTGCCCCAAATCATGTCACAGAGTGGCCCGGGGAGCACCGTGGCACAGTGAATGATGCTGCTCCGGCCACCGAAGCCTGGAGCGCCAGGCACTGGCCTGTGTTTCAGTGTGCGCGGAGTAGGGTGGCGGGGAAGAGAGCTCTGCCGCCGGCAAAGCTCAGAAGTAGGGAATCTCCCCTTCCCCAGCACCAGAATGAGCGCTCAGATGCTGGGCAGCCCACAGGATGAAAGCGTTCAAGCACACCCCTATTCCAGTGCTGTCCTTTCTAGGGATCCATGGGGACTGGTTCTAGAAACCCTCATGGATCCCAAACTCTGCAGACGCTCAGGTGCTCAGTCTGCACTCTGTATCTGTGGGCTCTGACATGAAGGACCAGCTGTATACAGTGACCTAACCAACCCCGTTTGAAGCACTGAGTAATTTGCTTGTGCTGCTGCCCTCACCAGGAACTCCGCGTGCTTCGGCTTCTCCTGGGGCCCCACTCTGGAGCCTTCCAACCTGACTCCAGCGCCTGCTTCCTTCCTCCCAGCTCGTTCCCTTACAAGGCACCTTATTATCAACTGATTTACATCCTGATGAAACATCCTGATTATACCCATCTACAGGCAGACACAAGTCCTTTTGAGAAGACACAGGGCAGAGAATAAAAACAAACAATACAGTTATAAATAGCGCTCCCTAATCATTTCACATGCGTACCTCATCAGCGTCCTTGCCCCCTGGGAACACCATTCTTTTCTCCTGTCCCTGTTAGAGGCCTATTTCCTGTTCTCGCCCCACCTTTAAATCAGGTGTGGGGCACAGTTGTAGATCTAGGGTCAAATATTCCTTTGTTAAGAAGAACAAGTCCAAACTCCCAAACAGAATGGGGAAAGTAATTGATGTTGAAAATTTCACAATATTGACGCACGTATAAATTATAATAAATTATCACTGTATAAATTCATTTTTACTACGTTTTTTTTTACCAAAAAAAATAAACTATCTTCCCATTCTGGAAAGTGGGGAATACCACTTCCAGAGTGGGAAGATAGTTTATTTTTTTCAAGAGAAAAGAACCCCCCATGGAAGATAGTATATTTTTTTTTTCAAGAGAAAAGAACCCCCCACCCCCCGTGGAATGATAGCCCCATCTTGTGGACTCTACTGCTCAATGTTTTCAAAAGTCATAGTGACATTTTTAGAACAATGATATCTCTTAATACTTTTCAGGGATAGACAGAACAACCCCCATTTGGCCCATAAGCTAGAAGTTCCCTACATATTTTATAAATGCCTTCTGCACAAAGTACTTAGACACTTAAAATAACTAGAACAACTAGTAATGAGTCAGGCATCAACCATGTTGACACAAAATGAAAAAGGACATAGGCAGTAGAACCTCCGTAAATGACCACTTCCCCAAGTCGACCATCTCCGTAAGTTGATGTAATTTTCATAGGCCAGATACACACTACATATACTCATCAGTACTACAGTCGACCTCCTCCATATGTTGGCTAGTTTGCTCCAGTCCCCTGGACAGTCAACTTGGAGATTCTACTGTATTTGGATTCACAGGTACCTAAAGAGGACGTCCTGCCATGAAAGGATTCTCTTCTGCCATAAATAATAAACTCTTTCAGGAAACGTCTATTGAGATCTGCAGGGTCCAGATATTGGCTATTCACGTCGGTTCAGGATCTGCCACGCAGACCGGAATGCACACACAGAGGGCAGAGAGAAACTGACAACAGACTCGGTAGTTCCCAAGGCTCCTGACCAAGGCCAGAAGGCTGGTGATATCTGCCTGGGCTCACGGCCAAGAGGAGGACGGTTACTGGGCATTTAGAAATATGCACGTACCATACAGTTCAAAAACCAAGAGGGAGAGAGGGGTTAGGAAACAATGGAGCCATGGAAAAGTGAGGGAAGATAGGGTCTGTGGTGTCCATTACATCAAGGAGAAGGAAGGGCACACACAACAAAAGGAAATAAAGATGGAAAGTGAAGAAAGGCAGACCACAGTTCCCAACGCTCTCCTCCCTAGGTCCAGACCCCTTGGAGATGCAGGTAAATCTGCAACTTAGAAATGCCATGGATACCTGAAGTCCCTCAGGTACCACCTGTCACACTTCTAGAATTATCATGCAACAAGCTTCTCCGGTCTTGTTTAGAGTCATCTCCCTCAGTCAAGTAGTCCTTTTCCAAAGATAGGGGAAATGTTGTTTCCCAGGCCAGGACATGATGTAAAGTCACTGTTTCTGGCTGCAATTTATTTCAGAACGACCTTTTTTTATTGAAGAAGGTTATCCCTGCATTGACTCAGCCCATGTGCGGTATAAATGCAGCACCTTCAACCATCAGTTCCCCAAACCATCAGCTCATTCAAGAAGTCACTGAAAAATACGTCAAAATATTCCATGGACTCAGCACATCTCATCATCCTGTTCATCTCTCTAAACTCTATGAGGAGTCAGTACAGGAGCTTCCTGGTACATCTGGACCCCATATTCTCCAGTCTGACCTTCAAGACCCCGTGAACTCTGCCCTAGCTCTGCTTCCTGTTCCTTCTCAGGTTCTCTTCCCACTTCTCCCTTCCAAGAACCCTATTCTTGTCCAAGTTCTGACCTGAGAGCCCACTGCAACCCAGGCATTTCTCCTACATTAAGAGCCTTATCTGGTAGTGCCTGTAGCTCACGTGGCTAAGGCGCCAGCCATATACAACAGAGCTGGCGGGTTCAAATCCAGCCTGGGCCTGCCAAACAACAATGACAACTACAACCAAAAACTGGTCGGGCGTTGTGGAGGGTGCCTGTAGTCCCAGCTACTTGGGAGGCTGAGGCAAGAAAATTGCTTAAGCCCAGGAGTTGGAGGTTTGTGTGAGCTGTAATGTCAGGGCACTGTACCCAGGGCGATAGCTTGAGGCTCTGTCTCGGAAAAAAAAAAAAAAGAAAAAGAGCCTTATCTGCCTGGATCCCGCCATGTCTAACACCCCCGATGCTTTCCCTAACCCCCACACCACAACAGTGAATGCCATGTCCCCCGCCATCTGTGCACGGGTACCATGCTGCAAACCCTCCTCTGTTTCCTCAGTAAATGGCTCCGTAACTGTTAACAGGGTCCCTTCAGTGAGAGAGTCCAGTACTACAGGAGAATTACAAGTCTTGGAGTCCCACAGCCCTGCCCTTGACTGAAGACAGAACCCTGGGCAAACATTTCTTTATTTGTAAAGTGAATAATATCTACCTCGCACGGCTGTTAGGAGGACTGGAAATAATTTACATAAAGCGCCAAATGCTACCTAGCAGGTACCCAAGAAACAAGGATCATGACTCAAAATGAAAAAACAATGTGGCTGTCTCAAGTCCAGACAAATAAAGCAATTCCATGGCTATGCTGCTAGCCACGTGCTCCTAGAATGCAGGCCCCACCTTACTCTCCTCTGCGGACTCGCTACTCCAGCCACGGTGCCCTGCATCTAACAAGCAAGCACTTTTTAAAGAGCAACAGATAAAAAAAGGCTAAAATAACATGCACGTAAAATGCTAACAATACATACTCTGGCGCTGGATTATAAGCAATTTATTGTTTTCATATTTGTACTTTTCAGTCTTACCTTAATTTTCCAGAGGGAACAAATATTATAAAGCCTACAGAAAATGCATTCATTATAACAATATAATTTGAGCCCTACAATCCACTACAATTGCAAGTAGAAATCACAGTAGCAATTTTTTTCCTTTACATTTGACTTTGTATCTATTTATCCTTTCAGTCTTTGTCTACAGTTTCTCATCAAGTACTTATGTTTCCATGAAGCAGCTTTTTCTAGACAGAAACAGAACCAGTTTTTATGAAAACTCCCCTTAAATTCAACTCCATAATATCCCGTCAGAATTGTTAATGTTAGATGTCAAATTCAAACTTTCTCTGGTCTAAAATCAACAAAATAAACAAACAAGGGTAAGAAATGCTACATTATAGCTTCACGAATGTCTCAATATTTTGCCATTCCTGCTTTCTCCTATGGTAGGTGTCTACTGTCCCAGGAAGTTTTAATATTTTAAATGTTCTCTAACATGTTACTCAAGCTCACAAGTAGAAGATAAACTTTCAAATTCAAAACTGAAGTGGCAACAGTGTACCTGTTAAAAAGGAAGACCACATATGACAGGTAACATTTTTCCTGCATTTGGGTAGAGAATATTAACACCAATGACAGATGATGATACTCTAGAAGCAAAATGAACTGCCCCACGAGAGGGATACGTAGATGGGTAGCTAAATTATCTCTGACCCTACATACGGGTGGACATAAAGTTTTTGTGCAATTTACTATGTTAAACTATTTTAAATTGCACACGAACTTGACCACCCACCCTGTATTTCACATCAAAAAGAGAACCAGCCAGGCATGGATTCCTCAGGAAGCTGAGGCAGGAGAATGACTCGAGCCCAGGAGTTCAAGGTTGTAGTGCATTGTGATTGCCCTACTCCAGCCTGGGAAACAGAGTGAGACCCATTAGAATTAACTGAAAAATGTATGAGGTCATAACTCCTATTTTTTTATACCACCCTTTCCCCACTTCACCGAGCCACCCGCTGCCTGATCTGCTGCTGCCAAACCAGAGCAGCCTTCTCCCTCAGTCCCTGCCCCAGCTCTCCACAGAGCCTGTCACAGTCCTCCTTTCCAGGCAGATGTCAGCCTCCTGAATCCTTCCTGGGTTCACAAGAAGTAGCTGATTTCTCCCTAATTCCCAACCTGAAGTCAGTTTGTAACATATGCCCCAGTGTTAAGTCCTTCCAGGAAAAAAAAAAAAAAAAAATCATAGCAGTCCTAGAGAGGCAGAATTTCAGAGAGATCAGCAGTTAGAAGCCTTGGAGACCCTCTGGTTAAGTAATTCTCTACCTTAAAAGGCTTAGGAGCCCTTAACATAAAATATACTTTATAATTGTCACCTTTGTTACCATTTTGAAGTGAAATTCAGATTTTTTTGTAGAGATAGAGTCTCACTTTATCACCCTTGGTAGAGTGCCGTGGCGTCACAGCTCACAGAAACCTCCAACTCCTGGGCTCAAGTGATTCTCTTGCCTCAGCCTCCCGAGTAGCTGGGACTACAGGCGCCCGCCACAACGGCCAGCTATTTTTTTGTTTTGCAGTTCGGCCGGGGCGGGGTTTGAACCTGCCACCCTCGGTATATGGGGCTGGCACCCTACCCACTGAGCCACAGGCGCCGCCCGAAATTCAGATAGTTTACCTACACATAATCATATGTATGTGGTATGCATGTGTCTTTTATCATAATATTAAGGAGAAATAAAAATGATTTAAAATAAAATATGTACTTGAATAAGTGCCTGGATACTAAAAGACATGAAAAGAAGTGGCCAACAGTTTCTATCTCCTTACACATATGAGTAAGTTCAGATTTGGAAAAAAGTAAGATCACAAAACAAAAGGACAAAGGGACATGTGGTTTGTGGAACAAAAACTTGAGTTAGGATAAGCAGAGGTGAGATTGAATTGTGTGTGACATCCTTCAGGAATGCCAACAAGATCACTCCAAACTCATGTAGGACACTGGAAAAGTCTTTGTTTGGCAGGTGTGTCTGGCACTGTAGGGCCATCTGACTCAACTGGACCCTGCCCTGCAAACAATGGGACAACATAAAATGTGCCCACAAATTTCCAAAATGCCCTTTAGAGAGAACAGCACTGTCCTCACTGAGAAACCCTGAGCTTGTGCAATTCTGATTCACCTCCATTTTGCCTCCGAGAACACGGAAGCTGCTCTGAGAAGTGACTATGCTCACAGCCAGAGCAGGTGATAGTGACAAAGCTGGTTTCAGAAACAAGTTTCATAACCACTACATGGAGCACAAACTTCCTCTCCTCCCCTTCCGATGCAGATTTTCTCCCCCTGCCCTCTATAATCATGACCCTTCCACTTTAAGCACCTGTGTTCTCCCTCTCCCATCACAACCCCACCCCTCACACATCCTTGCTAACCGCGTGTGCCAACCTGACTCTCCACCACACAACAGCTTGCACTACCATCGTCACAGCCTCAGCCTTCTTAACTCAAATCACAGAGATCTAATTCAGATGCCCCTTCTGAACCACCTCGGACCACCTCCCTGTCTCAGGGACCCTCCAGTTCCCCACCAGCCCGTAGGTCAGTCCCCTCCGCCCCACTCCCAACTCTCTTGATACAGCATATGTACCCCCTCTTAGTCCGTCCTGCACAGAAGTGTAACCTGTGTTAAGTTCCACGCCTAGCCAGGCCCAGGATCTACACACTTCACATTCACCAGCAACAGTGTAATTCTATTCAATGCAGCTCTAGCTGCTTAAAAATGTCTTTCAATGACAGACATTGTTATGTCCAACCCTGTAGAGTCAATTCCACCCTCAATCCACCTGTAGGAAACAACTTTGCTTTTATAAGAATGAGGCAATAAATTATAAGGATGTTCTTTCCAATAATGTCTTTGTTCCTACTCTACTTCTAAGTAGAATGCTCTCTTTCTGAAAAACCAAGCCTTGTATTTCCTTCAAAATCTGGTTCCTGTTAATATCCTCAATAAAGCTTTCAAGCTCTTGGCCCATATTGATCTCTGAATTCTCAAATGATTAACAATGACAGATTTTCAGAGCATAAAGGAATCCTTAGATCATCTAGTGGAGTTATTTTATTTCACAGATGAAGGAACTGGGCCTGAGAGAGGTGAGCCTTCCCTGGCAGTAGAACTGAGTTGTCTGCAGACCAGGCTGCAACCTCAGTCTCTCCCTGCTTCCTGCCTAGCTTCTTTCAAATACGCCACTGAGTCATTTCAGAACGTTTATAGGACTTTCAAAACATGAGAAGTAAGTTTTCTTTAAAAACATGCTTTCACATAAATGTTAATAAGCGTATTATATTAGTCTATTACGCTTCATCTTACCCTTCATTCAGTACTTAAAAATGGACATGATTTTATTAGCTGCAAATTTGCATATTACATGGAAATTTAATACAAATACCCAGTTCCAATTTCCCTTGTTAATTTCATTTTTTCCCCAAGTCAAAAACCATCTGCAGCTTGCTTCCTAGGAAAAAAACAGTCAAGCCAAAAAGGAAAAAAAAAATTCTTAAACACAGTAGCCAAAGTAATGTCCCAAATGAAGATTTTTAAATTTTAAAGCATTTTGGTTCCAACCCAGGTTTATTTCACAAGTGTTTTTCCTGTTTCTAGGAAGGACCGAGTAAAGAAAATCACAATATTTAATCTAAAATCATTTCCTGAATTTCTGAAGTGTGTCGCATGCCTTAACTGTTGTTAGTCAACAATGAGTCACGTGCTTTTAAGCTCACGATGTCTCTCTCATTGCAGCTTCTCAGATCTTAACTGACATTTAATGTCTTAAATGACCAGATTAGATTTCTTCCATTCTTTTCCCTCTCTTATTTTCACTATTTGCTTATTTTGAATTAATGTGCCATGAGTTAACTTTTTTATAATATCTACAGAGAAGACGACAGTCAAAATCAAGAGTATTTTGAAATCACTTCCCATCTGAAAGTTTACTGTACAGCATCGGACTTCACCAGCCTTGCAAATGTTTCTATACTTTGACGTTTTTTAGACTCTATTTTAAATTTAATACAATCAAAATGTAGAAAAGTGGAAATATTACCCCATATCTGTTCAATGGAAAGACAAAATAGGGAACGTTTCAAAGGTAGTGGCTCCTATTTCATTTTCTTAACCTTCAGACTAGACCCACAGAGTAACGCAGGCACCCATGGCACACACGAACACTTCCTCCCTCTGGGGGTGACAGTCACGGATCCCTTTGGAGCTGCTTCCCAAGTCTGTCTCCAGGTGTTAATCTCTCCATCATTAAGGAGATAGGCTTCATTGAAGTATTATAAACTGTCTTAAAATTTCAATTAACTATTTTTATCTACATCAAAAGCATTCAGTGAAATTCTCATTATTACAACCATCCAATATTGAAGTCAAGTCAGAAAAGGTGTTAGCGCGGCAGGAGGTACACATGGAGACGTGGAATCCATGTCAATGACCTACAGGCCTCCCGTCCTCTCATTAACAGCATCCATAATCAAGACACGTCACTTAATCTCTCTGGCCCACTCCCTTCCTTGTAAATCAAGGCAGCGGATCATGTGAACATGGTGTCTGCCTACACTTCAAAATTCTAAGGTCTGGGAAATCACAAAAAAAGGTATGGAAATGTTTTTCTGTAACATGACTAAATGAAAAGATCATGTATACAGTTGGCCCTCTGTACTGCAGGCTTTCACATTTATAGGTTCACTCAAGCGTGGACTGAACAATATCAAAACCTTTTTTGGAAAAGTCCCAAAAATAAAAACTTGCCTGTTCCAGGCAGTGAGCCCTCGCTGAGTCCGTGCTGGTGCAGGGATGTACAGGCACGGTGTCCGATATTAGAACTAATCTAGAGGTGATGTGATGTATACCGGAGGAGGTGCAGAGTTGGTACTATACCATCTTCCATCAGGGACTTGGTCGCCTCGGGATTTATGGGTGTCACTGAACCAATTCCCCCACAAATACTGAGCGACAACTACATACGTAGTATAGATTTAGTCAGCCCCTCAGTAGACACCTAAGAGTTTAACTCTCAATCCCCAATGTTTATAACATCAGTTCACAATCACATATTAAGTGCAGACAATTGAATGTGTATCTATGAGTCACAAATTTTACTTTCATAAGGTATTACGTCTACTCCTCATTTAAAATATTTTGACAAAATTGCCAGTGAAAGAGCAAAAGAGCCACAAGGGAACAGGGTGACAGTGAAATGGTGCCAGCAGTTTGCTTTTACTAAGCTCTCACCATCAGCCGGGACTCAAACATTTGCAAAGGTATTTTTGCATTTACTCCTTACAACCTTACGATCCCCAATAGTCAGTTGAGAAACAGCAGGCAAAGTGGTGAAGTAACTCGCCTACTCTCTCGCCCTAAGTGTAAGAGCAGGACTCAGGCCCCAGGCAGTGCCCGCTGGCTCGCTCAGGTTGCTAACACCTTCCCCTGATAGCCCCTAATTAAGAGGATGGGTGGCAAGATGACGGTCAGTCCAGTCTGACACCGAACTAACAAACACGTAGGCACTGAAGGAGCTTTAACATTCCCCTATCAGGGGCTGTGATCTGGAAAGCCCACAAGAACAATTACCACCGAAATCTCAAAACGACTGGCATTTCTCTCTGGAGCATCTCATGTAATACAGCCACCCGCCTTCACCCAAGTTTATATATAAATAGAAAGCAAGGAGATGCACCAGTTCCTCGCCCTAAGAAATTATTAGAGAGCATCTCAGAAGGAATACGAAATGTCTTCATTGTTCTTCCTCACCCCTTGTTTCTTGGGATCCACATAAGCAACTCCCCTTGCGATGTCCCTGTGATGAACGGTGCAACCAGCAGAGAGCTACCAATTCCAGACCCACTCCCACCTCCAAGGTTAGCCCATCGCCACCTCACTCTTGCCACCCTGCTCCATGCTTGCCACAACTGGAGGAACAACTGAATCATGTATAAGAACTGGTCGACAAGGGGCCAGGATCGTTTTAAATAGCAGCTCTTATTTCTGCTTGAACATATAAGATGAACCCACCAAAAAGCCTCGTTGGTGTCACTGGGGTCAGACCCTAGGGTCCATTAGATCAAGTGTCAGACTCTGAGTGTTCCCCGGCAGCATTCTAGAGAGTTACTGAAGGGCGGCAGAAGTGGGAAAGAATGCAGAAAGCTGGTGACCAGGCAAGGTTCCTCCCATCTTATACAGTGGTCGGTTTTCCTGTCGGAGTTGAAATAGTAGCAATCTGTGGCCAAAGTCGTCAACATCTCCTTAGAAGTACACGTAGTAAGGACTGTCCTTTCTGCTTTCTGAGCAGACTGAAGGGTTAGATGACTCCAGTGAGTTGCAGAGAGGACAACAAGTGGGTGGCTTCTGAGCTCTTTTTGCATCTCCAAAGTTAGAGTTTGTGTGAAAAACTCTCCTTTTTCATTGTAATGACAATGGAAAGAAACTACTCAAACCACGCATGGAGCTTCATAGAGATACTACACTTTGTAGAGCTTCATGATAAAACTGTTACAATAATACTCATAAAAACAGGCTCGGCGCCTGTGGCTCAACGGGCTAAGGCGCCAGCCACGTACACCTGAGCTGGAGGGTTCGAATCCAGCCCGGGCCCGCCAAACAACAATGACGGCTGCAACCAAAAAATGGCCGGGCGTTGTGGCGGGCGCCTGTGGTCCCAGCTACTTGGGAGGAAGAGGCAGGAGACTCGCTTGAGCCCAGGAATTGGAGGTTGCTGTGAGCTGTGATGCCA